>CM060948.1:293222943-293335443 GCA_030765055.1 Mantis religiosa | reverse complement strand
CCGAAATACGAGGAATGTCCATAAAGTAAGTTCTGTTTGGTAATAAAATTAAATTGTGTAAAGATACAGAAAAATTATTCATTGCACAAAATTCTAAAACTCATAAACTACTCTTCCACATACCTGCCTTGCAGGCATTTGTCATAGCGAGATACAAGTTTTTGTATACCTTTTTCATAGAAGTTTGCCGCCTGTGTCTTCAAACAGTTGGAAACATTTTCTTTCAGCTCTTCGACATTGTTGAAGTGTCGACCGCCAAGGAAAGATTTGAGATGCAAAAACAGATGAAAGTCGCTAGGAGCGAGGTCAGGGCTGTGCGGTGTGTGGTCAAACATGTTCCAGCCAAATCCCTGTAGAATGTTTTTCGTCGCATTTACAGTGTGTGGTCGTGCGTTGTCGTGAAGAAACACAACACCTTTCGACAGCATTCCTCGGCTCTTATTTTGTATTGCGCGGCGCAATTTCCTATGTGTCTCGCAATAAACGTCTGTTTTCATTGTTTGAAGGACCGGGTAAGAAATGAATGAGAAAAATGCCTTTCTTGTCCCAGAAAACTGTGCACAACGTTTTTCGAGGTGTCAAGATTTGTTTCGGCTTAATCTTTTATGGGAATGAGATGTGCCTCCATTCCACTGATTGACGCTTACTTTCAGGGGAGTCGCAAGAAACCCAAGTTTCATCTCCTGTGACTATCTGTGTCAGAAATTCTTCGCCGCCTTCATTATAACGGGTCAAAAACTGAAGTGCACTACCCATCCGTTTTGTTTTGAGTTACCCAGAAAGAATCTTTGGCACCCAACGTGAGCACAGTTTACGAAATTTCAGTTTTTCGGTAACAAATTCATTAACTAGACTCTATGAGATTTGGGAAAATTCCATAGCGAGAGCACTAATTGTAAACTTGCGGTTTTGCTGGAACCTGTCATCATTTGCGTGAACCTGTTCTTCTGTAACCAAAGATGGACGCCCACTTCGTTCTTCATCGTGCACTTCACTACGTCGTTCATTGAACTCTCAGAACCATCTTCTCACCATTGTATCACTCATCGCATTTTGTCCCTAAACATCGAAAAATTTGCCGATAAATTTCAATTGGTTTCACTTTTCTAGCATTCAGAAAACGAATCACAGATCTGATTTCACAAGCGGCGGGATTTTCGATCAACACCGACATTGTAAACAAACACAACAAAGCGTACGTGGCTGACAGCGATCTCACAATGGCGCGCGTTTCTTCTCCTTGATACTGTGACTTTGTGGGTTCGTGAAATTAAAAGGGCTATATGCAGAAATTAAAAATCGCCTTTATTTTCGTAGAGATACACTGTTCAATTCTCCCGTAACAACATTACATCACATAATAACACAATCTTCCAAGGTCGATGACAATAACAAACCGTGACAGCTGATTACATTAGCTCTCGTTACAACAACACTCTTGTTACACAACTACCACTCTTTGGGAGCCGTCACGTCCTTAAATACCTAATTCGTAGCTCTGGATGGTTCTAAAGTCAGCCAGAAGCCGAACAGTCTCTATCAGTCCAGAAATTTCCAATCATTCTATCACATTCTGGAAGCGTAATTTAATCTATGCCGGCGAGGCCTTTACCTCAGTTATCTTTGCTTGCCGGCGCTTGTTTACAATGGCCGCGCTGTCATTAACTGCTTAGCAAGCTCATTATTACTATGAAACTTTATCCGCCGACAGTTTTCTTATTTGTGCCGAAACCTTTATGCCTATGGCCGTGACAATACAGAGCTTCTTCCGCGCATGTGAGAACTGCGACCGCAGCGCTGCAGCTGAGATAAATTGAACAGAGCTTAATTTCTGGACGCTCCTTGTATCTTCAGAGCAATTGATGTATTCTTGGATGGGTGATTTGAGATAGGAGATTTATGGCCTGTTGATTTTAATGTGGAATTTAAGTCTATAAGTTTCTAAGGTGCCAGCACGCCTCTGATAACACTTGATTGGCAACACACGAAAGTGCAAGGAAGTATCGGAGCACTTTATCGTGCGCAATGTTTATGAGACTATCTTTTAAGTGAAAAGTAAGCGTCTCAAAGTCATCTTCACTTTTTAGTCGCCTTATTTTCACTTTTATTTTGTTACGTTTGCTTGCTTGTTTATTTTTCTTTTTATTATTTTGTCTAAGCTTTTAATTCTTGTATAAATATATAATTTTTACGTAGTAATTTCACCTTGTTAGTGCAATTGAATACAACTCCTTCTATCAAAAGTGGAACCCTACCTAATACCTTCACATGCTGTACATCTAAGTGGGAAGCGGTTTAAAGGTTGAACGAACTTACATGAAATAAAAAGTAAATGCAGCTCTTTACATCAGGTTTATCGCAACTGCTCGAAATGGCGACCTGCATTTTCAATGCAAAGCTAACACGGTGCGGGCACGACTGTGCTACTCTGTCCAAAATCTCTTGTGCCGAATAACGTCACAAGCTACTATTATTCGGACAGTTAGGTCCCCTTAGATGTGGTTTTAAATGACCAAATAAAAGAAAATATTAACCACAGGACAGAAACAGGAAATTTGGAAGATCACTATTCGGTGTTACGAATTGGGTCACTCGAAGTTACAGAAATACCACTAGAGTAGGCTATATGATTAATGTAGGCAGTTAGTCGTTCCTAAGTGTCGCACTTGCAGTCCTCATAGTGATACGTGGGTGAAACAGATTCGTGGTTCAGAATTGACACCATTTTCATATACATTAGCTCTTAGTACATAATATAGCTGAACCATATGAGTATGAAAACAGGTATGTGCAGAGGTTCTACTCCCATTATTCCTGGACCCGTAGGACCAAGTACCCTGGCCTCCTTCTACCCGGGAGCGATGGATACTCCGGGGCTCTTTTTAGAGGGCAATACCTGATTTCTTAAAAAGCTCCCCCCCCGCTGAGCACAACTTCAAGACGGGATGGAAGTGGATGCGCCACCTACGCGCGTCAACCCCGCAGGGAAGACTACCTTAAACCGCCTGGTGATCTAGCACACCTTCTACTAGCTCTGCAGGCTAGCACCTGGGATTTATTAGGCAACCCTCTACCCCTACGGGCGGCCCTAGCCTGGCCGGAGGTAACCAATTCCCCGTGGGTGTCGGGAACACACTGCCCCGTCGAGTCCAACCCAATCCGTACAACTCCCATTCAGGGAGGGGCTCGAATGTTTGGCCCAAGGTTCTTCTATGTGCATGAAAACAAACGTTTAAAAATTATCTTAGATCATATTAAGATAACTATTCATTTTTAGTAAGAAATTTGCTTTAACTCGTTCCACGACAGCAGCCAATAATAGGATAACGTCCTTGACAGCTAGGAGATAAATAACGAAGCTGTAGCTATGATAGAACAGGGTTTAAAGAGCGGCTGTGTATACATTTATCCTCTCAGATGGCTAAGTCCACTGCGAATTTAGGTTTGATGTCTTGGTCAGGAAAGTTCTGGGGAGGTCTCTAATCCTTACTCTTGTTTGGCGACAGCCTTGTAGTGACATCTCACTTAGCTACTAATCCCAGTAGATCACGAACTTATTTCCACAGTTGTGTAACTTTAAATCATTGCTGGCTTAGAGAAGTTCATGCAATTGCATGTATTTTAGGGAATGCCCAATGTTTCAGGTGTTGTGTATTTAGGACATTATGAACCAAATCTAAGAATCATTTTTGTCACGCGCCATGGCTGAGTGGTTAGACTGCTTGGCTCTCACTAAGGCGGCCGGGGTTCGATCCCTGGTGACCACATAGTGAGATTTGTGGTGGGCAACATGTCGCTGGTATGGGTTTCTCCGGGTCCACCTGTTTCCCCCGTCAGCATTCCACCAATTGTTCCATCAACATTTTCCTGTCATTCATCTCGCCCTCATATCATACACTTCCTTCACCTTCACACCAGGCATTGGGATGTTTACCTGTCCTGGTTCTCTATCGGATCTACGGTTTCGGAGTCTTCAGGCCTGACCTTAAAAGCGATAGGGGAACAAGTATCCTGTAACACCACGATAGTTGTACAATTAGGGGAGTGAAACAACAAGAAGAATATAAAGAAGAAGAAGAAGAAGAAGAGGAGGAGGAGGAGGAGGAGGAGGAGGAGGAGGAGGAGGTTTTTCGTTAAGTATATATTTATATTTCCAAGCACGTAATATGTGTATTTGTCACTTTATGTGTCTAAAACAGCAAATGTTTATCTCCCTATTTCTGTAGAAATCGAGTTGGCGGTAGCCCAAAATACCAACAATGCCCAAAATTGCAACATGGGTCATTTAACAGTTGCCAAAATGCCTACCAGTGAATAGAAACAATGAGTACAGTGATCTACACTTACGCCACATTCATAATGAAATATATCGTTAAACATAACTTAAACTAAAAGAAAATAAATATGTATTATAATGGAACAGTACGTTTAAAATCGCATAGGCATGAGAATAGCCATTTCATTTGCTTTCTTTATATTTTTTAAAGTATAACATCCCTAATTTTATTAGATTTAGCTTGCATTAGGACGAGTGCGTGAGTGTGAGGGGCTTAAGGACTTAAAGACAGATTGGACCTTTAGGCCAATATTAAGACGATCTCCAATGTGTTGTTTGTATCATAAATATCAACATGGTCTTAAACATTTACTTAGAAGCAATGGAAATCACATCATTTCCTCTACTTTTATTTTCATCAACATCCTCATCATCCTCTTCATCCTCATATCCACATCATCATCATCATCATCATCATCATCATCATCATCATCATCATCATCATCATCATCATCATCATCATCATCATCAGCCTCATCAGCCTCATTATCCTCATCAGCCTCATCATCCTCAACATCCTCATCATCCTCAACATCCTCATCAGCCTCATCAGCCTCATCATGCTCGTTAGCCTCATCATGCTCGTTAGCCTCATCATGCTCGTTATCCTCATCATACTCTTCATCCTCATCATCCTCTTCATCCTCATCATCCTCATCATCCTCTTCATCCTCATATCCACATCATCATCATCATCATCATCATCATCAGCCTCATCAGCCTCATTATCCTCATCAGCCTCATCATCCTCAACATCCTCATCATCCTCAACATCCTCATCAGCCTCATCAGCCTCATCATGCTCGTTAGCCTCATCATGCTCGTTAGCCTCATCATGCTCGTTATCCTCATCATACTCTTCATCCTCATCATCCTCTTCATCCTCATCATCCTCATCATCCTCTTCATCATCATCATCACCATCATCATCATCATCATCATCATCATCATCATCATCATCATCATCATCATCATCATCATCATCACCATCACCATCATCATCATCACCATCACCATCATCATCATCATCATCATCATCATCATTATTATTATTATTATTATTATTATTATTATTATTATTATTATTATTATTATTATTATTATTATTATTATTATTATTATTAATATTATTATTATTATTATTATTATTATTATTATTATTATTATTATTATTATTATTATTATTATTATTATTATTATTATTATTATTATTATTATTATTATTATTATTATTATTATTATTATTATTATTATTATTATTATTATTATTATTATTATTATTATTATTATTATTATTATTATTATTATTATTATTATTATTATTATTATTATTATTATTATTATTATTATTATTATTATTATTATTATTATTATTATTATTATTATTATTATTATTATTATTATTATTATTATTATTATTATTATTATTATTATTATTATTATTATTATTATTATTATTATTATTATTATTATTATTATTATTATTATTATTATTATTATTATTATTATTATTATTATTATTATTATTATTATTATTATTATTATTATTATTATTATTATTATTATTATTATTATTATTATTATTATTATTATTATTATTATTATTATTATTATTATTATTATTATTATTATTAATGCAAGTTCATCCCTAAGGAATATAACTGCGATTGAAGTGTTTGGATATTTAGCTCCTTGCAGAAATAGAATGTCTATCATTTAATAGCAGGAAGCTATTTGAGGTATGAAATTCCATAGGTGAGGAAATACCACGAAATTATATGTAGACACAACTGAGGGTATTGAATATGAACCTGGGTAAGTAAATTTCTGAGAACACGAAAATCTACTGGTGCAGATCGTTCCAAGTCACCAACACACGAAGTCCCAACCTATGCACTGGAAACATTGCTAGCCGTATCATTGGTCCGTATCTACTCCCAAAGAGAATAACAGGACTGATCTACCTCATGTTTCTTGAAGATGTTTTGCCTACCATATGGGAGGACGTCCCACTACAGTTTAGGCAGGTAATGATGGAGCACCAGCACACTTTAAGTGAAATGTGTGGAATGACCTCAACGTTACGTGGCCCCTTCAATGGTTGGTAGAGAGGGAGCAGTTCCTTGGTCATCACTTTCAACAAATCTGACACCACTGGATTATTTTCTATAGGGTAGTGATAAAACCACAGAGAAACTCATAGTAGGACCTTATTGCATAAGTACATGGAGTGACTGCCATTCTTTCAGGTCAACCACACTTAATAGAGCATGACGTGCTTATTTTGTAACGAGATGTTTTTGTTTCTTTTCTTTTTTTCCTTTTTTAAACTCGCCTTGTGTACTGATGCTTCGGCTAAGCTTTCATGTCGCTTCACTGCACTCCTCTGCTTGTGAAAGATATCTTTCGCCTAATCTTTATGGTTCAAGGTTCTCAATATCGCCACTTTACGACTTAGTGTCCTCAGTACATATCGTTAGACATACTCGTGTGTAGCTGATTGTGCAATATGCGCATTAAAAGTGGTAAAAGTTCTTTTATGGAACTTTAACTATAATATATGGAGATTGCGGAAGTGCTTTTTTTAAATTTAGTCCCGTTCACCCGGGAGGTAGCTCTAGTTCTGTTTCGTATCTCTACTTAATCCCATTTGTTCTGTGAGCTACTGGTGGTCTCTTCGCGGACCACCATTTGAGCTCACTTATTTTGCGATTGGTTGCTCGTATGTTTCACTTTGTCGTTGTAGGTGACAGCATGTAGCGTTAAGTTTATGCTTAACTTTCGCGTTGTTATGTGATGTCTCCATTTAATCCTACCCCATAAAAGTTATCCTTCATAGGCTTCAGTGATGTGTTACAATGCTGTTCATAACGAACCTTACTGAACCTTCTTCGGTTGATGTGTTATCATTTCTCATACACTGCATGCTTTTCTTTATCAATATGCATCGCTTATGGTTAAGAAAACGAAGAACGTCAAATAACGTTACTCACCCAAGGGAACCTGAGTTTTCCTTCAAAAAGGTACAGCAAGCTTGAGATGCTTATGAAGTTAGAGATGAGCTGGCGGCTGCTCTATATGAGATACGAAAAGAATTGAAAAGATGGGAAACAAACTCTTCTAATGGAAATGTAATCCTATAGTAGCTTAAGAAAATCAAGAAATTAATGATTTTGGTCATTAATTCAAAACTAAATGCATTGAAATACAAGAAATTGTGTTTTCGTTTACCTCTGTCGTGTTCTCATCTTAATTTTACTTCAGATACACGGTCCTCTGTAAGCATTAAGTGACATACATAACACACTCTTTGCCCGGTTCATGTTTATTTTATAGGTCAAGTGTTACAGGCAGGCGAGTTGAGTCGAGTCATTTACTTTCGACTTGGTGTTCTGTTTACCAACTGCATTCAACTGTTCCTGTGCTGGTCCGGTCACCACGTGTTCTATCTCTCGTTAATGCCTTGTTACACAAGTTCGCATCAGTGTTTATCGTAACTATTTTAGTCAGTAATTCTACACAAAATTTTAAATAGTGTAGTAACCGGATGTGGTTCACTATACTGAGCTAATACTGTCTGATAAGTAGAGGAAACTATAAACACAACAAAAATAGTTAACTAAAATATTGGATTGGATTGTTCGGGGGGCATTTGGCATTTCGACCAGACTTGTCTTTTGTAACTATGTCCCCGAGGGAGGCACCCTAAGGAGGGAGAGTGAGGTGAACGGAGACAGATGGTGAACGACCCCTATGGAGTCAAAACAGTTCAAAGGGCGGAATCACTGCACCGTGGCTCAGTGGTTAGACCACTTGGCTCTCACCAAGGCGGCCCGGGTTCGATCCCAGGCGACCGCAAAGTGAGATTTGTGGTGGAAAACACGGCGTTGGGGCGGGTTTTCTCCGGGATCTCCGGTTTCCCCCGTCATCTCATTCCACCGGTGCTCCATCTTCATTTCATGTACCATCAGTATTATCGCCTGCGGTGCCGTATGTAGTAAAAGAGGGTGTTAAACGCTACACACACACACACACACACACACACACACACACTGCACTCTACTACACAGAAACTCCCCGGCGGTCCAGGAGAATCTTCATCCCACCTACGTGACCCCGAAACTGCCACTAAGTCGGTCTCCGCCCCTCCAGAGCAAGAAAACTCCAGGCAGACTTGCACAATCAGCAACCCACTAGACTGCTTGGCAGCTGGAGTCCGTCCCGCTGGAGGATAAAACATTCACTCAGACCATATCATCCCGCCATGCGCCGCCGAGAATCCCGCCGCCACTTCTACCCTGAAAGAAACCACCAGATGAGAGATCATATGTAATGACAGTAGAGGTGAAATGGAAGGGAAGGAAATTCGGGGGATGTAATTTAACTACCCAGCATTCGCAAAGCGACCCACGAAAGAAACCTTCGGTCAGATAGTTCGGCCACTGGAATTGAACCCGGCCTCCCAAATGTGTGCTACAGATGTAACCGCCTGAGCCATAACTCTCGGTAACTAAAATATTAATATCAGCATAAATTAATGACAACTGTGAGTGATATAAACTATGAAATGAAGTAATGACATATCAAAACAAGTTCTTATTCTTGTGGATGATATATTTCTCTTTCTCTCTTTCATGCGATATGTCAGTTGAATAAAGTTTATAAACTATACATCGTGAGCTTTTGGAAGACTAAAGGAAGTGTAATAGCATTCTAGTGTAGGTATGTGATAAGTAGTGTTAGAACATTGGAAGAAGTGCCACGGTTTCAATTTCTTGATTAGGATAAGACTCAGGATAAGTGTCATGATATCCGCAAACCACAAAATTATATGTATATAAATGGAACAATCAAGCCAAATTTGAAAATAACGTAAAGGGAGAGTCAAAATTAAGATTTTATACAGCCAATGAAACAACAGTAACAATGACGAACGGAAAATTAAAGTTGCTGAGATTAAATTTCTGCTTTGTGCGAGAGGAACATAAAAGAAACGAGAAGGTTCGAAAAACTGTGATTCACTCATCACTAAAACATATTAAACGAAAAAATAAAGCAAAATGGATTAAACATTCAAATTCCATTACAGAGAATAATCTCTCAAGAAAGCCTACATTATAGGCCAAGAGAAAAATAGCAGTGCAAAGGTCACAAAAATGAAGAGTTACGTAATTGGGATAGGCCATTGCCTCAACCGTGTCAGAAGAAAAACAAGAAGAAAATTCAGAACTCTGGCCACATCATTGATGCCATTGTAAGGCATAATATATATCATATTTTCCGCATACTGATTTATAAAACTGGCTATTAAAAACCTTATATAGAACAGCATTACAATTTTGGGACATACCTGCGAGTCTGTAACCGAGTATCTTCCTTCCTCCCTCTCTCCCTCCCCCCTCCCTCCCTTTCTTGCTTCCTTCCTGCCTTCCTTCCTTCCTTAATGCCTTGCTTCCTTCCTGCCTTCCTTCCATCCGGCATTCCTCCCTTCCTCCCTTCCTCCATTACTCCCGCCCTCCCCTTCTTTCTTCCTTCCTTTCTTCCTTCCTTCCCTCCTGCCTTCCTTCCTTCCTGCCTTCCTTCCTCACTTCCTCCCTTCCTCCCTTCCTCCCTTTCTGCCTTCATTCCTTCCTCCCTCCTTCCTTCCTGCCTTCCTCCCTTCCTTCCTACCTTCCTTCCTGCCATCCTTCTTGCCTTCCTTCCTGCCTTCCTTCCTTCCTTTCTACCTTCCTTCCTGCCTTCCATCCTTCCTTCGTTCCTTCCTTCCTTCCTGCCTTCCTTCCTTCCTTTCTGCCTTCCTTCCTTCCTTCCTTCCTTCCTTCCTTCCTTCCTTCCTTCCTTCCTTCCTGCCTTCCTTCCTTTCTTTCTGCCTTCCTTCCTGCCTTCCTTCCTTACGCCTTCCTTCCTTCCTACCGTCCTTCTCTTTCTTTCTTTCTTTCTTTCTTTCTTTCTTTCTTTCTTTCTTTCTTTCTTTCTTTCTTTCTTTCCTTCGTTCTTCCTATTTTTCTTTTATTCTATAGCCAAGAAGAATATGTATAAGGCGGCGTAACAAAGTAACTTCAGTGCAGCTTCAGGCTTCAACTTTGTGTTTGCATTATATTTAAAAACTTCTATGGCAGTTGCTTTTAACCTATATTCGTACTGTTACATTTTACTTGCGGTATAAATCTTTCTTACTTCATGCATATCTATGCTGGTATGGATTACACCAGAAACCTTATGACATATCCAGAACTAGAAATAATTGTTCTTTGTTTATACCCAGATCAGTACGTAATAACACAATTCAGCTTTGCCCGAAGCATTAGTGGTATTTCAGCCCGCCTTGATGGCGTAAGTGTTAGAGTGTCTGCCCTAGCTTCAAGAGGTCCCGAGTTCGTATCTTGTTCAGGGTGAGTTAACTGTTTAAGGTATACTCCGGGCTTTTCCTTTATCCTGAAAGACGAGCGTGGATTAACTACAAGTTCTGTGGACCCTGGGCTCATTTGAGTATCTGCTCACCCACTTCATTCATCGTGCGATAAACGTAAACTTTAAACTAGAGTAGAATTTCAGCGTTTCAACTTCCTAATTTTTGCCATCTGAAATGCAAGCTACAGCCCTTTTTGTTTATATACAACGAAGAGGCATTTGTTAAGACTCATTATGCATTTACACATTATTAGAATATACGTTAGGTAAAAACGAGTGTGAGAATGCTTAAGAGCATTTCCTTATGAGTTGACTTTGGAACTTCACCCTCTCTCAAGACCAAGAGTAAAGCTCAATAAACGGTTACCACTTAAAAAGGAATGACGGCTTAAATATTAAATCCCAGTCAAAGGATACCTGGAAAATGGTTAATGCCACGAAATATTTAAGTCTGTTAAACTATCTGCTTTAACAAAAATTACATGTGCAGAATAATCTATTTTGTTCGCTTTACCAACTCTAATAAAAGCATTCGGATTGACGAAAACTTCACAGGCTATTTACCTGAAAGTTGTAGTTTTCATTCAAGTAACTTAACACTGTGTTATTTTAACAAAATCACTTTAACCAGTTTTAGAAAACTGAAAATAACTATTTGGGATAAGGAGTATCTTGAATTTTTTTCACAGCTATTGGAAATTGTAGCTTAAATACCAAGAGTGCTGGCCGACTTTTCGAGTTTGAGTTATACTGTTCGAAAACAAGACACACAGACGTCTACGCACGACCACATATTCAAAATGCAGCTTTTTCTAAAATTGTTCATTTGGACTCATATGGTTTCATAACATATTTTAGGTGAAATCTTGTAATTTAAATTTTTGGTGGAATACAATCTTTCCTCTCTTACTAGTAGTAGAGATATTGAAAACGACCATTCCACTGGGTGAATGAACCCGGCTTCAAGTGCCTTTACCTAACAATGAAGCCGGACAAACTCTGCACTATTAGATGCAATTCTACATACGGATGTAATAATATGAAATGAAGAAAATGTGCTTGTTTGCACCCCTTATGCTGTAACACTATAACACATTTTCTAGGTAAAAGGTAGATATATTATAATCGTACCGACTGAGGGCCTCTCTCCACTGCGCGAGATCGCCGGCAGAGGCCCACTGGAATCCTTACCTAACAATAGATGCTGGAAATGTTGACCTCCGCTCAAACAGGCAGTACAGTCATCGCAATGGAAATCTTTACATTTTAAACGCAAGGAAAATCTTTACATACACAATGCGATCCGTTTGTTCTTCTCGCACCACTACATAAATAGGACGACAGAGCTGCAAATCACGAGATCCTCGAGTGCACGGCAGCAACTTCCTTTCATTAGCAGCCCAGCTCTCAGTCAGCCCCTGGTATTTGCATACAGCAAGTTGTTTATTGTGCGTTGTTGTCATCCGATTTTTGAACTCAGTGCTGTTTTCGAAGGTGTGTATTTCTGCATCCAATACACAAAATGGGGCGCAAGAAACTCATTTGGGTGGAGAAGATTCGTGCTTTAACTCTGTTAGAGGTAGGTACCTCTGTAATTCGTATAGCTGCTGATTTAAAGGTTTCAAGACAAGCCATTTATGACCTAAAAAATGCAACAGCACCTTTGCCATGTGACACCACACTAACACGAAAGACAAGCTGAGGTAGTAAAAGAAAGTCTTCTCCAAAGACTGATGACCTTCTAAAACGTGAAGTGATAGCTAATCCATGTAGTACAGCAGCAGGTTTACAAAAGGATCATCCAAAACTGCTGAAACGTTCTGCAATCCGGACTATTCAGCATCGGCTTCAAAAAATATTTAGGTTTACCAATTTGGTGTGCAGCGAAGAAGCCTCTTCTAACTAAAGCCATGATGAAGAAAGGAGTACATTTCTGCACAACATATCAGCACTGGACATCAGAGGTATGGCTCAAAGTAATGTTTTCTAATGAAAACACTTTGAAATTGGTCAGAGGAAAGCCCAAAAAGGTAAGAAGGCCAAAAATGTGTCACGGTATGATCCATCATACCATTCTGTTAATCATCCAGAAAGTGTGGGGTGCTTTTAGTGGTAATTGTGGTAGAGGTGGCTTGTACTTACTCCCTAAAAATGTAACAATGACGGGGAGTAACTATTTAAAAGTGTTGCAACAGCATTTGGTCACATTTTGGCCAATTCATCAGTGTCAGTTCTTTATGTATAATGGTGCCCCTGCTCATAGAACAAAGATGGTTCAGAAGTTCCTGACATAAATCCAATACAAAATGCTTAGGATCAAATGAAAAATAAAATTGAAGAGCTGCAACCATCAAATATTAAGAAGCTGCAGGAGACATTGAACTTATGGGCAGAAAAGGACATAAATATTTTAAAAATCTAGCAGATTCGATGTCCAGGAGACTCAAGAAGGTGATACAAGTTAAGGGAAATGTTACCAAGTACTAATTGTACCAAGATGTTCAAAACAAAACCATGTAAAGCCAGTGTTTGTTGTTTTCATTACCATGTAGAGATTTCCATTGCAGCTACTGTATCTGTGTAAACATTCTCGCTCACTTTCCAAAATTCATCATAAGGTATTCTTGTGATTTCTTTTTTCCCTAAATTCCTGCAGCATGCGAGGATTGGAACGACGGAGTTTGTCTTTTAAAGAACACCATAAATAAAAGTCACAACTCGTTAGGTCAGGTGCATGTGGGATCCAGAAAACAACTTAATTGTTCTGTCATCAAAACCTCTTATGCTGCATTTAATGTTTCGGCAGTTGCAGAAGCTTATTGGAACCAAGATTGAAAACTGGCCTTAGAATTAACCACTGATATCGCTCTGCATTTATTGTTTCATCAAATAATGTGGGCCCTATTATTCTTCGAGCACTTATCGAAAATCACACTCCAATTTTCTGGTCATAATGAGTCATTTCATCCAGTAGCCCATGTTTTTCTGAAGCCCAGTATTGACTGTTGTGAGTACTGAAACGCCCAGTTAACTGAAAACAAGTCTAATCAGTAAAAAGCAGTCCGTCTCAGAGCGTAGTTTGCAGCGTGTCTGCCTCATGCTCAAAAGGTCCCGAGTTCGAATCTCGGTCAGGGAGGGTCACCTGGATGAGGCCTTTTACGGGGTTTTCCATCATCCTTAAAGACGAAAGTCGAGTAACTCCAAGCCCATGGACCCTGGACACATTTGAGCATCATTTCAACCCATTTCATTCACCATCCGATATGAGTTAACGTTGGAAGACGTAGAATTACAACAACAACAAAAAATCAGTAAAAAGCTAAAGCTGTTGGTCAGTGAAACCACCTTCTACGGATTGGAAAAACCAGTTCCAGTAATTCACACTTTCAGCAGGATCATTTGGCTTTAACGCTTGCACACGTGTGCAGCGAAGGGGCTGAAATTTAAACAAACGTGTATCGTTGCAATCTTCATACACTACAAGAACTTAAGGAAAAATTGTGCAAAAAATCACAAACGTAACTTCTGTTGAGCTTCAGGGAGTTAGGGAGAATATTTACACGAAATATACTGCCTGCTTGAGAGCGGAAGGCCAACATTTCCAGCATCTGTTATAAGGTGGGGATTCTAATCGGCCTCTGCCAGCGTAAGTTCCGGCGTAAGTAGCTACGATTATAATTTAACTGCTCTTTATATGAATATTTTAAGAACTTTCTAACAGATAATTATACTTTGAAGCCTACAACCTTAATTGTTCCATGAAAATGCAAAATTAAATGTCATACTTACTAACATGAGAATTTCAGCTAAATCCTTTATCTCTCCTAAAGGCTAATAATAGGAATAGTAAATTTGCAAAGAATTAGCAAATTGGTTGCTCTGAAAACTAAGAAAGGAGGTTGCGCATTAAAGAAGCTGTGCCGCGTCACATTAACTTTCTCTTTAGTCTATTAGAAGGTGGCTTCTTTGCAGTGTATACACTTACTTGCTGAAAAGAGTAAACTTTCATCGCCTGAATCTGAAATCCCATAAGTTGAGGATTTCCTTGGTGTTTGGACTCCTGTGACCGTTCAGAGAATAACTTAAGTATGATATAGTACATTAATGGTTAACAACGAATAATGCCGAATTGGGTGACCGAGGTTATTAACAGATATTCTCCCCGACTGAAATCCTGCTAAGACCGTCCTCCCTGAGATTATGTTCACGTCGTCCTAAGTTTTCATAACCCGCAAATGGCAAGGAGGTAACCGAAGCGTTAGAACGGATCTCTCCTAAACTTCCGTTTTCAAATATTATTTCAATGCATTTTGTTCTATGTGTAATAATTAGGGGCATTAAGAACTACTTACAATAAGGAAATAATGTGCCCTGATCGCTGCTTTTACACTTCTTGCAATTGCATTGGAACGAACAGCCACCGTCTTCTCTTTCTGACGGAGACTTCAAAGGCGCCAATGTGGTATATTTAGCGATTTTTATCCCGGTACAGTCTGATGGTCCTTAAATAACGTCTTCGCCACACAGCAATATCGCCCCTGGCGTGGTAAGCTTTCCTGTTGCCTCAATTACATATCGCGATGTTCCCACGCATCTAACACTCACACCTGTAACTTCAGAGCACAGTTGTTCGAGTTCTCTCACTGACAAAGACGGATTTTTTTTTTTCTGTGATTGCATTAAACAGTTGAAACACAATTCTTTCTTCGCCGCTTTGTAAAGGTTTTCCCTTGCGATGCTGCAGCGAAAAACTGGCGGTAGACTCGGCCATTATACTTATAATAACTACACGCGCAATAAACGATCAATAAAATCATCTAGCTCTAGCACTCGGCACAACACACCTTCGAATGGTGATATATGACTAATCCAGCTCAAAACAAGGTCAGTGACAAGTCATATAAACAAATATGTCATCACTACCACTAAATCACGTGCTACTGTGTCATGTGAAAGACGGACTGAGAGCAAAGGAACCTCTTCTTATTTCGTTTAAGAATGAACATGCATTGCGGATAAATCAACTCCGTTGTGTAATACATTTAATTAAAACAGTTACAAAAATATAAATTTGACAATTCTCTTCCAACATATAAAGATATATCTCCATGTTAGATAACGAACTAATTTTTACCGCACAACAGTCTATACAATAATAGCAGCCAGTGAGAGGTTATAAGGTCACGTAACCGTTAAGAGATACAGAGCAGGCTTACGTGAAACAAGGATTAGTTTCCTTTTCGATGATTTCCTGAGGTGGAATGCCCGCCCCTTTCAACATCTTCGCTTCGAGCCCCATTAACACGTCTTTGGCGCTGAAACACCAGTTTAGTTTGTTGGCAAATTAAGTCCTCCGTTGCTAAGTCCGGTGTTTTTCTCACAACTTTCAAAGCACGTTCAAATAGTTTGTTTTTAACAACTTTTTAACGATTTCTCTCTGTGCTGTTTACACATTGCTCGGTAGCAGCCATATTGCAAAACTGATCTTCGACTTCCTTCTGCTTTTAAACTGCGCAAGCGCAGTGTGTATTGTGATTAATACATAAAAATTACACCTATATATTACAAATAAAATACTAATTAATTACAGTTTGAGTGCTGCATTTGTAATTAATGTGAAGTTCTTTTTACATATTTTGCATTAGATTTAAAGTCTTAAAAGGTGATATACGTGCTACAGATGTGTGCAAATTATTAGACCAAGTCATGTTCTTGAATATTCAAAATAATAGTTGTTTAACGCCGTAACCTATTTCAATTTGTCGTAATTCTTTTTCTTGCTCTAATATGAAGCATATGCAATGAAATTTCTCTCTTAATAATAGCTGGGGAATTTTTCTTTTATTTATGGTAATATGGTGGTAGAGCTGAATTAAGAGCAGCCATTTTATTCATGTCTGTTTATTCAACTGTTTTGTGGTACTGCTTTCATTTGGTGAATGTAGTAACTGAACATTGTTAATATTTACCTTTATTATGTTTTATGGCTAATATATCCTCAGTATTTATTATTAATTGATCTCAAGCCAGGTAACATCGTGTATCTTATCCTTAGCATTCACATTGATTCAAAAGTGAGGTTATGGGTAAAACTGTTGACTTATCTCCAAGGAAAGTAGCTGTAACTGAGAGTCTTTTGAAGGAAACTCTTTATTCACAACGTGAAATAGCTGAGAAATTGTGTAATTTACAAAAATTGGTTAGTCGTATTAATCAAGCTTTAACATTCGGTGAGACGTTGACCTCACAAAGGGATGGAAAATGCAGGAGGAAAAGAAAGCTATCACCAAGGACGCATAGAAAACTTGTGCAGGTGGCGAAAAAAATAGAAGAGCAACCAGCATTGACCTCAGTTATCAACTAAATCAGTACGGTACAGAAATATCAGAAGATTATGTGAAGTAGGTTTACCAACACGCAGGCCTCGTAAAAGGGCTAAACTGACACCTGCAACGGCAAAAACGTTTAGTATGGGCCAAAGAGATGTAGAAACATCCAGTGGTATTTTGGATAAAGGTAAATAGTATGAAAATTGTATATAGGATGCAATTAAAATATGGACATGTACATGTTACGGAAATGAAATAAACAGTCTAAACTTCATTTCTCTCCTTGCTGGTTTTGCTATACTATCTTTGAGCAACTTTAAAACTGTCTAAAGCTGTCTAATATTGATAGAGATTTTTATTGATTCAGGTAATTTTCTCAGATGAGTCCATGTTTGAAGTATGTGAAGAGAGCAGCCAATATGTGAGAAGGTCAGATAAAGAAGCATTTTCCCCTCAGTGTGTCGATCAAAGGGTAAAGCACCCAACATCAAAAATGGTCTGGAGCTGTGTTTCTGTCCATGGACCTGGAAGATTATACATAGTTGTGAGATCTACGGAGCAGAAGCAGTATAAAGGTGTATTAGAAACAAGACTATTTCCGCAAAGTAAAGAATGGTTTCCAAATGGTGATTTTATGTTCATGCATGACAGTGCTTCCTGCCATAGAGCAAAATGTGTAACCCAGTTCCTCAAAGAAAACAATGTACAAGTACTACCATGGACGGGGAATAGCCCTGATTTAAATCTAATAGAGAATCTGTGGGGTATTGTTAAACGGAGACCAAAAAATTTGAAAAAAATAAAGTTAAGCTTATTGAGGGCCTGGTAAGCATTTGGCACACAGTTGAAGAAATAATGGAAAAGTGCTCCACCCTTGTAGAGAGCATGCCTAAACGCATCAAAATGGTAATAAATGCTAAAGGAGTGTATACAAAATACTAAAAGTTGAACAAATTATTTTTTAATATTTTTCTGTTAAATAAATAGAAATTAGACGGTATATGATAAAAATTTCACCCTTGAGTCTAATAATTTTCACACGTCTGTATGTTTTTCATTCGCAGAGAGATACCAGGCTGAACAGACAGAAATATTAAGAACTTGAGAGCGAAAACAAGAAAAATCTTCGAATTTAGGGCAATATTTCTGTTAGTGAATACAAAATATTGAGGTTAATTATTACTATGTTCTATGTACCAGTGTGTATATTCACCAAGAAACGTGTAGTACAAGAGTTTATTGCACAGTCTAATTCAGCTTTAATTGATGTTAAGAATCTACAGCTGTTAATAACGAAAATGCGGGAGTGTCCATAAATAAACATGGGCTATACGGAAACAGCACATGTATCTGGAGACCGCAATACAGACAATGCCAACTTCAGCAGAAATTAATCGCGCTAACGAAGCCGAGGAGTAATTTATCGCTAAACTCGTTTTAACGGCCATGAATTGCAAATGGTAATTGACTTGAAGTTACCACAATTTGGGGGGGAGTCGTGTGGTGCGAACGGTCCCTTCTCTGCCCTATAAATTAACATGGGTCCAAATTGACGTTGACAATGTTTTTTATGTGTGAATAGTATTGATATTTGTGGACTTGGCACGCCAGTGGTGATAAATGGACGTAGCATTTTTTGTGCGTTTCCATAGCGGAAGACAAAATTGAGGGAGAGGGACAGAGATAGAACAGTGAACGCTATTATCCACTAATATTAATTTCTTTTTCTTTTTATGTCCTTGTTTTGGTTTTTCTCTTCTTTTGTTATGCTTCAAATCCACATTAACCCTGCAAAATACAAATCTCTTTGCACTTGCTTCTCTCTATTCCCTGTTGTACATATTTACTTACTACTTTTATGTTTAAAAACACCAAGGTTTTTGTATTGGATTACAGAGGCAGCAAGTGAGTAAACAACATATATAATGGGATCAAAATGGTTTGACCATGATGGCTTAATATGGCAAGAGAAGGTACTTTGAAGGTACACGAGGTAACGTGTCCTGTAGCTGCATTGGCTTTGACTTTAATCCCCCCGCTTTCCACTTGTACTGGTTTGACGGTGCTATGCTCAGGATTATTCATGTCCTGCATCACCAAAACGAACCACCATTGTAAATGAATCCGACAGTTCAGTGGGCATATGAAAGTAACAAAATATTTTATTCACGACTTAAAAGTTGATTTAAATTTTCCTATCTTTCTTTGATTGGTCTTTTGGACAGTTCCGCTTTCACAGAGTTTGTTTAAAATATTTCCTTGGTTACCTCTGGTGTCCGCCATTTTCTGATCTGTATATATTTTATTAGGGTTGCGGCTACGATTCATTCTTTTTGTATGTAATAATGCATTCTTCCTTCCATTGACACCATAGCTAGTTCCGTTCATAAATCTATACTTCTAATTCTATCCGTCCTAGTGCACCCTTTGACTGATTTTAAGAACTTTATTTGGATGATTATAGCTAATTTCTATTAACTTTTGTGAGAGGCCATGTCCCTGGTGCTTGGAATAAAGCTGGTAGTGCAGTAACATTATAAAATATGACCGTAAGAAAACTGTAAGTGTCTCATTTTGACCAATATTTGACTTGTGCCATTTTGATCACTCATCATATATATCATCATGGTGACACTTTCATATTGTTGTCGATGGTGTTTAGATAAAAGTTCGTAACCCTCATTTTTCGTATTTTGGGATTCTCTGAATATCCCTTTGTAGCCTGACGGTACTCAGAACGGGTTTTCATCCTTATTTGTAGCTCTAATGGTTGCTCTAACTTTTAGTACTCACAAGTACCCTGTTTTCAACATATTTGCTCAGTTGGCAACATATCACTGCCTTCTACATTGCTCTGACTTCATTTGTTCATGGGTATGCACCAGGCGGGAAAAGGTTGAATGGATTACATGTGTTGTAATTGGTGCTTTTGATTACTGTAAACGGTTTCTTTGGTAGATTTGCACATTTATATGATGGAGGTAAGTAGAAAATTGCTAATATTAACATTTTAATAAAGAGTAACAAACCTTATATTATTAAATGGGACAAATATTCCATGGTACTGCAAAGTACCTTCAGGTCATTGGTAGATAATTTGTTATAGACATAACCTCAAAACATTTTTCTGTGTTTTGCAACATATTGCTACTTTAATTTGTGAAAATGTTGCTAATAAAGCATTCTGTTTGCATTTTACGTAAGTATAAAGCCTATTTGCCAATGATGAAACCCAAAGAGGAAGAAAGTTTTACAATTTTCATGGATTTACCCGATGATAATAATGAGATTACTGACATAGAAAGCAATGAGGAGGAAGAAGATAGTGAAGGCAATGTGGGCAATCATAGTAAGGAAGAAAACCTCAACAGAGTATTTGAAGCTGATTTATAGGGATTGACTGTAAAATTGGGAGATTTTTGGAGCATAGTGCAGTGAAAAGTACCATGGGATATGATTTGCCCCAGTTTACAGCAGCAGACAGACACAATTGATAGGAAGTGGAGGAAAAGGAGTGTAGAGAGTAATGTATCAGAATACACTGTTAGTGTAGGAAAGAATTTGAAAAAGACCTTGAGAACTGCATGTTAGGGGAAAGAATAGTTCTGGGATTGTCTAAAAGATATTGGGGTCAAAGCAGGATTATATATTTTGATAACTTTTTCACAACAGCGTATCTTTCAGAAAGAATGAAGGCTGAAAACACATTCGCCTGTGGAACAATAAGAGCAAACAGGAAAGGTATCCCTTCTAATTTGTCTCTTCCAAAAGTTGCCACTGGAGGGGATTTTGATTTCAGATTTTCATACATGTATATAGGTGTCTTTCAATAGAACGCTTACAGGACTGTGACATTGGCATCCAATTTTCATGAACAGTGACTTCATGTGTCTCAAGGAAAAAAAATCAATGATAGCAGGACCAGTATTGATTGTCCTACTGTATTGAAGGGCTACAACACCAATGTGGGGAGAGGGTAGATCATGCAGATCCACTGCGAGCTGTATATTGGATAGGGTGATGATAAAACATGGTGGCATAGGTTATTTTTGGATATGGTTTAAATAGACTTTGTATGTTCATATGTCATTTACTGCAATCTTTTTTGCCCAGTAGCATTATTAGAATACAGAAGGCAAGTGACATAAGGATTTATCAATTGTAAGTGTACACCAATAGATAGAATAAATCCCAAGGATAAAACAAAAGTGTATGTTTACAGAATCCTGCAAAACGAAAGAAATCAGATTTTTCTGTAACCAATGATGTTAGAGGAGCAAACAGAGGTAATCGCTTTGTGATTTTTGTAGCCAATTGAGGAACATATGAGATGTGCTCAATAAAGAAAGCTCAATCACGACCATACTCCAAATGCACCACATGTGGTGTATTTTTGTGCTACAATGCACAAAGAATTGTTTCCGTGAATATCTGCAAGTACCTAAGTAGGATAACAAGAGTAATAAACAACAATGTAAATCTAAATACATGTGTATTGAAATAATATAACATGGACCCAAATGTTCTCTGGGGCCTGACGGTACTTCTAAGTACCATCATAGTAAAAGTTATAGTTTATGAAAATAGCATTTTAAAAAGTTATCTGTGTTTTTATTAGCCTTATAAACATTAAACAACAAAAAATTCAAAAAAGGTACACTTTTTCTTTGATCAGGCAACAAAGGGATATATTAACTCAGGAATTGTTCCAGCAAGTTAACTTAAACCTCAGTAGCATTAACATATGTTAAAGCCACTTTAAACACAGATGCAGCACTCAAAGGAGTGTCGATAGCTGTAAGTAAAATGGCTTAACCCTTTCGAGGGATGAACCTAAAGACCATCGTTATGCCTATTATATTACTGTTCTTTAATTGGTATAATTTTATGCTTAATGGTTTACGATATAATGGTGAAAGTCAGTTCCACTCAGAGTTTTATTGTTCCAAACAGTAGAAGCATTTTAATTTTGCTTCTGTGCTTCTTGGGATATATTATCTGTATGTAGCTTTACAGTCGTTAAGACTGCACTTGCTACTATTTTAATAATACAGAATTATTTTTATAGAACAATCTTAAATAGCTGTTGGCACTTCTGTATATTAAAAAATGTTGACTTGTGCAACTATGGTTGCCAGTCATTAGAAGTTAGTTATATTAATATGTGTTTCAAATGGGAAGGTGTTTGTCCATGAGCGCTACTAGGTGACCAACCAATGGGAGTCCTGCGGTGCTGTCGTATAGCATTCCCGCTAAGTGGTGTGTGACGAGCGCCTACCTAATCAATCTGTATGAAATACTATTCGCGCTAAGACAAAAAATCAGATTTTGTCGAAACTGATCCATGTGGAACGTAGAGAATAACGTGTCTAACATAACCATGAAAACCCCATATTTTTAGCTGAAATAGTTTTTCTAATACAAATAAATAAAGCACTATTACCTGTATTATAACAATAAATCGCGACGTAAGCACTGTATGAATATCATTATTGGCTGGCATGTATGCGTGTACGTATATTTGTAATTACTCAGAACTGAAACCTACATGTTTAATATGACGTGATAAAAGAATTACTTTGAATAATCCAATTCGACCGAGAGGAAACAAATTTCCAGCTGCCCTGGCAGATCGTGTCTGGTCACATTGTATATTTGTTTATGAATGGTTTGTAATCTCTATTTACTCTAGAGAGTTCAGAGTGGTTGTGTGTATGTATGTACATATACTTTTAATTACTCAGAACTTAAATTTAAACTACTGCCATGACGTGATAAAAGAATTACTGTAAATAAGTCAATGTGCTAAATTCGAGAAAGAGCAAACACTTCATTTCCTGTTAGCCTGTGGAATGCTGCATGCTTATGTTTATGAATGAATGTTGGATAAGAAGTGTTTATTTACTCTGGAGAGTTCATATCAATATCATTCATTTGTTCTTTACACAACAGTAGAGTAAGTGTTAAATACACATCTTGCGGTGAATTTTGTGGCGAGTCAAAAGGCTGGTATTACGAAATCAGGCTCGAAGTATTATTTTTGAGGTCTACACGCTGTTCAAAATTCTTTCAGGAAACAGAAAGTAAAAATGAGTTACTGCAAATAGTATTTCGGTTTAAAAACATTGAAAAAGTGTATCAGCTGGATAAACTTGCAATTGAAACGGTACACGAGGTAATACGCCTCCCACCTTACCACTGCCAATATAATCGAATTGAGTTGGTGTGGGCTCAAATAAAAATGGGGATTGCAAACAGAAATAATACTTTCAAACTGACGGACGTTAAAGGACTTGTTCGCGAAGAAATTGACAAGGTAACACAACAGGACTGGGAAAACTGTGTGAGGCATGCCGAAAACCTTCAGGAAGATAATTTTAAGAAAGAAATAGCACGTGGCGAAATTTTGGAACCTATAATCATAAATTTGCAAGGCTCAGACGATGAAGACAGTAACAATGACGAATTGTCTCTTAAAGAAGTGACATTGACAGCGATATGGATCATCCACCGGCAGTTCCATTGGACTAGAACAATAGTTAATTCGTAAACTATAATTATAGTTATAGTATTTTAAAATATACATAATTTGCGTAAATGCTTTTTACAATTTTGATTTTGGCAACTGCTCATTGTAAAAGTTTGTAAAAAATAATTTGCTTACCGTTAGGTCTGCGCCAAGCATACCTGCATGTTGTATGAGTGTGCGAGAGAGTGGCAAATATAAAGGTAGAGGGTAACCAGCTGGCAACGCTGAGTCTAATACGGCATCTGATTAGCTGGACAGCCAGAACTCTTCCCATTTGAAACGCATAATAGTCATTTATACGAGTAGATTAACAATTATTAAACTGCTATCATCATTCACTGTCTTTATTATTCGAAATTCAAATGGGTGAAAATATATGCAGTACAGCAACAAAACTTTTTCATTCGGTTGATAGGTGTACTCTGTTCAAGAAAGATAACTTTTCGGCTGACCACATCTCCTCCCCATATCAGTTGGATGATCCCAACCTCTGCCCTGTGTGTGTAGGCGTGAGGCCGGCAGTCGGGTTTGCAAGCTTAGGCCCACGTTGGGCTGTTACACCATGGGTTGTTAGTGATACTGTGTCTGTGGCACGTGCTTTTATTTACACCAGCATCTTTCCTTGTACTAGATGAAGGAGTATAGGCGTTCTTCATCAGATTAACCAAGCTTATGTGGTAATATACAAGCATCGATAATTCAGAGTAGTAGGCAAGGACATAGTTACCATAGCAGTAATAAAAAAATGGACTTTAACTGCATCAAATGTAATTCTTACTCATTTTTGCTATCACTTAAAATTATTTTTGACATTGGCAACTGTGCTTTTGTCGTATAAAAGTATAATTGGCGTAACAGTCTTTAGAGGCGCTATTATCCCTTTTTTCAAGCACTGCTGTTTTATTCTTTCTCGTTCGGATCTAAGGTTCTTAAGCACTACCTTAACTAAGGAAAACCTTATAGTTTTCCAGCCAGTAAAAGTAACTATTTGATAAGGATGACGCATTCCATAACTATGTTTTCTACTTGGTTTATGCTTTAACGTTGGTATATTGCACTTATCTCTGAGATAGATAAATTTTTAAAAATTCTTCAAGGTTTTAAGTAGAGGCTAAAGTAACAATTTTGTGTATGTGACGTACTTGACTTTTCCAACTGCTATTTTCAGACAATTTTATGAGCCTTTTATGACAAATACTGACCTAATAAAGCCGTTAAATATATTTGCGTTACCAGAATGTAGGTTGAAAAATCCAGAAAAAGGATAGTGTACTTTACGCTGGGAGACTTTGTTCAATATTGGTCTGAAAACATTTGTAGTTGTTCTGGCAGAACTCACAGTTAACTGATGTTTTCCCTCCTCCTCTTTCTCACTCACCCACTTTCTCTCTACTTCTCACCATCTCTATCCATAAATCGATAACTGTTTACTGTTAAGGGTAAAAACAGAAGAACACTTACCGCTTTTTATCAGCGTTTTAGAATGATTTGAAGAGAAAATATTGTACTAAAAGGTTCAGAATCTGTCATAGTTTTGATGCTACTAATGTTGGTTGAAGCTACAGGTTGAAACTACAAAAGTGTCACTGTTTACCTTTGTAAGCCAATGATGCATATAGAAAGGTTGCTTGAGGGTGGAATAGCAGTGACTTTAGCCCGTAGACTGCACGTTTAAAAACTCCTCCCTGTCAATATGCGTTAACCATATTCTGTTAATCAGGTGCTTGCAGAGTACCTCTCTTTTCAAGGGCATTTGAAAGGGAACAGAAGAACTTAGTTTGATCAACAGGAAAATGTGAAGTTTTACTAGATATTAGGCAAGTTGTCGTCGGCACCACAAGTAAGAAACTCTCACAGCTTAATAAATCTACAAAAAATACACAGCATAAAGTGAGAATTTACTAAGGAAGGTCCCCTAACAACTAAGATTGAAACTACCCGATGACCGCTCTTGCAACAGGCTCTATCCCTGTGGGTGTGCGAATTGGAGATTTCCCGCGAGCCGGAGATATACAAAGAGAAATTTCCCTGTCATGCACACCGAAACTCCTACAGGCACCAAACATCTGAAAGTACCAACTAGGATGAAAGATGGAACGAAATAAGAAGTAAGGTGAAATGTAGAGATAGGAAATTCAGGGAATGTAAATATATGCCCCAGGAGTTACCTAGGGATCCCGGAAAACCCCCGAAGGAGCCCATAAGTGAGGAGATTTGGCCACCTCCAATTGCAGTTCAAGAATGCTATTGCCTGAGTCACACCACTTGAACAGTTGTTCAACAACTTCATACAAGAAGGTTGTTTAAACAAAGGTTATAAACTTTAAATCTGGTAGCATTTTCTTTCCAAATGATTCCTTTTGATTTCTGCCCTGTTAGTGGGTGGTATGCATAAAATCCTGCAATTACTTTTGCTTGCACTCTAGCACATGATCGAGGCAAAAGCAATTGCTATAAATTGTAGGCATAAAGCCCTCCCTTTTGCTTGAAAGCATTTACTACCCATACCTAGCAATTGCTTCCCGCCTACCAGGACACTGCAAGTGATATTCCCTGAGCGCACATGCGCAAATTTCGCTACGTCATGAGAGCGGACGAACTGTACATAGTTTGTAAACATGCATTGTGCGTATTGGTGTGTACTTTTTAATTAGTTACCTTTTATGTCAAATTCTATGAGATGTCAACGGATAAATGTGATACGGAAGCATACAACAAGTTTAATGGCATGTTTGGGAGAGTGATTAAAGATAAGCCAGTGATGTTAAAATTTGCAAATCTTACAATTGCAAAAAGTTACATCTCTCCAGTTACCAAAATAAAACAAGAAAAGGAGACAGCAATTGGACAGGCAATTACGGAAATTGAGCAACTTTGTGGCAAAAGGATGGATTCAAAACAAACCACAAAGAAAATCAGTAACATGAAAGCTGTAGTAAAAATGAAGACCATCGCGTAGGCTACAGGAAACAAAAAAATTAAAATGAATCATTGGCAGTAACAACTGTTTTCGCCTATATCATTAGATAATAATTCAACCTCCACAAGATTCCAGGTGAGATTTTGAAATAAATAATTTTGCTCATATAATGAATACATTCCGATTTAATTACATGTTGCATACTCTATGAAATTTTGAATGCAAGGAAGGACACTTTGCAGTATTTAATTTTTTTGTGTCACAGGTGCATATGGGGGAAACAAGGAAGGACCCAGCGAAAGAGGGCCCTTCTTTAACACTTGTAGTGCCACAAAGCAGGCCCGAGAGACCTACGAAACGTCAGCGCATATGTGATTCTGAAACAAAGGACAGTCCACCCCCGAGTACAGGAGGCTACTGATCAGTGAACCGCTTAAGTTAACAAGAGTACATACATAGTATTTGTCCGAAAAATCTCTGGTGTATAACCGTGCCTTCTCCAACTTCAAACTGGAAACCCGGCTCTGCAACATATCTTTAAAAACTTCTAATTTTCTGCTCACTACTCAATGCACTTTCACAAGTTTCGTGATTTTCTCCCACAAAATAATCACTTAACCACGTGACATTTTCCTACTAAATCTATATAGCTTTTTGAAATCCAGTTCTTTGGGTTTCCTCCTTTGTTTGTAGACCGTTCTTTCCTGAATATTCATAAATGCAGCCATTTTGCTTGCAATAAACCTTTTGCTACGCTAGTGAAGGCAGAACTGAGGCAGACTTCAGTTTTTCAAGCTTTCGCTATGAAGCAAAAGCAATACCTAGGTGTTATGTATACCAGTTCTAGCCATTGCTATGCGCCATTGCTTTTCCTTAATCTGGCCTACATGATCTAGCTTTAGCTAAAGAAAAAGCAATTGCTAGATAATAGTATGCATAAATATCGAAGCATTAACTAGATTTTGCTATAGACTCAAAGCAAAAGCAATTGCCAACGGAGACGATAGAGAGGTGATTGATTCTCTTACAGTTAGTTATAGGCTTGACCGCCAGACTGGAGGCCGTTTGGCGGCAAACCACCCAAGCTACTGGACAGTGTCTCAGGCTCCCCTCAAGAAGCAACCCAACAGTGGGACTCGTGCGTTCACCCTCTGATGCAGCCAAGAAGTTCAAAATTCTAATGCTCTATCAAGCGACACACCTCCCGAAGTTATCTTGCAATGTGGAAGAGGGAGATGAAGTGAGAAGAAACGGGAGAGTGGAAGACACTATACAAACATTCACCTTGACAACTACGGAAACCACGGAAAAAGCCCAGGGTCAGATTGGGCGGCATTCAGGAAACGGACCATGGCTTTTCGAAAGCGCGTCTTACGATTTAGGTATTGGGGAGTCATGTCGCCTGGTTACACTGTCCAGTAAATACGCAAGGAGCACTCAGAGGCCATAGGGTACATGCAAATCGCTCTTAATGTTGTAAAAGCCTGATAACTCTTTTATAAAGCATTTGAGGAACTATATTTTAAAACTAAAATGGCTTTCCAGCTGTGAGTTGATATTGTCACGCCAACAAGCATAAAAGTTTCCGCACAAATAAGAAAACAGTCCGCGGATAAAGTTTCATGGTAGTAATGAGCCTTGCTATGTAGTTAATGATAGCGCGGCTATTGTAAACAAGCGCCGGCGGACATCGATAACTGAGGTAAAGGACTCGCCGGCAGAGATTAAATTACGTTTCTCGAAGGTGATAGAATATTCGGATTACGTCATTAGATGCCTTGTTTTCCAGAAACATGTAGTGATTGACAGGACAGTCTGGTAATCACGAATATGATATATAAGGGATTGTGACACGCCAGCAGGACTGTTGTAAACAGAGTGAGTTAGTTGCGAAACAGTGTAGTGAAATGAGAGACAGCCAGCTGTGTTGTTGTAGCGAGAGCTAAGGATGTAATCTGCTGTCACTGTTTGTTATTGTGATCGACCTTGGTAGAATGATAGTGTATGTAACGTAATGCTGCTGTAACCTGTAAGAGTATTTCTACGAAAATAAAGGATATTTTTGATTTCTGCAACTCGGCCTTTTAATTCCACGAACCCAGAAAGTCATAATATGCATGACCAGGCCTGCAGTTTGGGTCGCGGAGGTAGCTGATTGAGGTTGGGAAGCCACAGGTTTGAGTTGATGGTCTCACTCGTGCAATGGGAAGCCACAGATTTTGTAGTAAAGACCATCGCCGACATTTGTACCTCTGCTATATATAACATAGACTTAATAAATGCATTTGATTCAGAGAAATGTAGTGCGGTTACTATTATAGAATGTCGTATTTCAGAGTGTTTACTGTAGTGTTTACCATTCAGTTAAGTAGGTTTTTAATTATTTTTAAAACCGCATCGCATCTGTATGCGTCAGATATAGGAATATTTAGATTTGTTTCTGATTCCACTGAAACAAAAACTGGATGAGTCAGACTCACATTTTCTTATTGTAAGGCTGAAAGTCTAATTCCGTCATGACCTGGAGAAATACTCTAGCTTTCAACATATGTGTGACATTGATTATATTCTATTGTATTTCAACAAAAACGCGAATTATTTAGCGTTGGTTCTTGTGATAACCATTTTCCCGCTATGCCTGATATACGGCGCAGAATGAGTCGTTCCTGTACTCACACATTTTTAAGTGAAATAAGAGGATATAGCCCTTTACATTAGGAAAGCACATTATATATAATTCGGTACAACAATTTGTAAACTAGTTTATTGCATTAATTTAAAATATTTAGCTTAGAAGCATTATATTGAGTTCATTTGTCTATTGCAAGTATTCAGGTATTAACATATACGTATATAGCCCAATTATTTTGTGAAGAAATGTATTTTGTGATACATTGTTTTTACTATGTTCTCATGCATGCAAATTTCTTTTTTCTTCAAGGAAGTTATATCACATACTTATTTTTCGTATTAGACATGCGTAGGAAAATGGGAAAACACTTTTCACCCTACTATGCCTAGATGTTTGCATGTTGCGGCAAGGTTAAGTACAGGTGCCCTCTCCCATCTCCTAGAATTACACAACTGTCAATCGTGAGCCTTTAGGTTCAACTATGTTCGAACCCTGGGTTCAGCCTGATTATAAAGCTTCATTGTGCTTGTTTCTCATCCTTTGTAAAGTTCTGCATTAATATGTTATCTAAGAAAATGAAAAGTGAATAAACACTTTGCCAGAAATACATACATCAAATCTAGAACCTAAAATTTTGTACATGTATGCTGTATGCCGTTTATTAGAGCATGCTAAATGATTCAAGTTCGGATTTTCTTTTTATAAAATTTGTGTTCTAGTTGGTGTGAAATCGGTTCCAATTGCGAGTATCTGCATGTGAGTGATTTATTTCTATATGTAAATAAAATCATGAATAACGCGGAATTCGGCACCCATGTAACCTGATTATAGGAACACACGAGGACTGTTCAGTAAATAATGATCACAATTTTCTTTTGACAACGTACCTTAACTCATCCTCATAATTTTGATCTTCCTTCTCAAAATAGTGTCCCCTAAATGCAATGCACTTGCCCTAGCGTTTCTGTCAGTCTTCAAAGACATGCTGAAAACCATTTTGATAGATCCTTCAAAATCGCCTCCGCAGCCTTCACCACTGCTTCTGATGATGGATAATGCCTCCCACGATGGCGTTTCTTCAAGTTAGGGGATAGAAAAAAGTCACATGGGGCTAAATTCTGACTATAGGGAGGGTGAGGGCTGTACTTCATGTTGATTTTTGCAAGATATTCAGTAACAACATTGGCAGTATGTGGCGGCACATTATCGTGGTGCAGCATCCAGCCTGCTTCAGGTAAATATGGCCTTTTACGCCTGTAATGGACTTGCAATGTTTGCACCACATCCCTGTAGTATTGTCCAGTTAATGATTTGTGTGCAGGTACAACGTGCTGATAAACCATTCCATGAATAACAAAGAATAAGATGACCATAATTTTCCCAGCAGAAGCATCCACTTTTGCTATATTTGGGGGTTGGTGATGAAGGAGATTTCCACACTGAGCTTTTCTGTTTGCTCTCAGGATCAAAATGAAGAAGCCAAGTTTCATCAGCAGTGATTACGTTTGAAAGAAACTTCCTCTAACATCAACTTTAACTGCATGCAGACGTGCATGCGAACGTCCTCTTTTCTTTTTCTTTCTTTTTTTCGGGAATCAACAGTCTTGGAATTCATGGCGCACAAACACGTCTCCTGTGTAATGTTTCTGACAAAAACGCGTGGGTGGCACCCAATGAAATATTTAGTATTTCGAAAGTGATCTTAAGGTAATTCGTCGATCCTCTCTAACAATGGCAGCAGCAGTGTTGGTGTTTTCTTCCGTATGAGCAGTAACTGGAGCACCAGGTCAACCTTCCTTTGAAATTGATTGTCTCCCCTCTTTAATCATTTTAAACCACCTTTGAGCTGTGCTGTAGGGAAGAACAGCCTCTCCATAGACCTCCTATAACGTTGTATAAGCCTCAACTGAAGTTTTGTTGAGACGAAAGCAGAATTTGTTCCTCGCGTGTTACCTCTATTGCAGTGGTAGGAGATACTGAACATGTCTGAACTTGCCTGGTTCTCACTGGCGTGAACCAGTAGTACCCACAATGAAGCTACTACGGCTTGCTTGTTTCACATTAAGCTAACCGAATATAGTAAGATTCAATTTCAGTGCGAAAAATTAAGACCGTAAGAAATTATGATCATTCATTATTGAACAGCCCTCGCATAACGTTAACATTGAAGGCATTTATTGATTTTCACAAACGGCAAATATGAAGTGGGCAACTAAGAGTGTTAATATATAGAAAATATAACTAAGAAATAGTCTACTAGATCATCAATTTGAGGATTTACAGAGGCAAAGACACAAGGGAATTAGTGATTATTCTTCTTTTAGTAGGAGTAAACTTGTGGAGATGAGAAAAACATCCATATGCTAAAAAATTATGTATTACTTAAATCTGTATTGAAAACCACTTACACAAGTGCTATGCAATTTTAATTTTGAAAATGTAGAGATGCTTCGCTGTTTTTTATGAAACAAGTCTACGTGATCCCTTACTTAAACAGAGTCATATCCTCTCCTCCGCAGAGTTTTTAAGATTGGATGTGCGTGTGCGAAGTAGCGGAACCTATTAAAGGTTAACTTTAAGATAACCTACAGTTCAACTAATCTCTGTTTCATATAACCTTGCCACCGCTGACATGTAACACTCCGCGTGCAACTACCTTACCCCTCACCCTAATTGGCTAATACTTTCGCGCCATAGGTTATAGGCGGTGCCTTCCCGTCACAATTAAACCTGCAGTAAACGTCATAATAATTGTCAGGAAGATAAATAAAGTCATACAAATAAGAATATGAAGGCATGCACAAATAATGAAGTTTAAAATGAAACTGAGAAAGTTGAAACTGAATGAATGATGAATGAAACTGAAGAAAATTTATAATGAAAGGCCTTCGGCCTTTTCCACTGGGATTTTTTTAACCAGCACACATACCTTGCAAAAATGCTTGTCTTTCACTCTTAAAAGACGTGTTACGCCATACTTGTCATGTGTCGCTCATTCACCCAAGTCTCTTCAAGGTAGTATATTTTGCGACTTGTATCCCGATACAGTCTGATTGTCCTTAATAACGTCTTCGCCACACAGCAATATCACCCCTGGAGTGGTAAGTTTTCTCGTTGTCTCAATTTCATATCGTATTGTTCCTACACATCTAACACAATTGTAAGTTCAGAGCACAGCTGTTCGACTTCTCTCAGAGATAAAGACGGATTCTTATCTGTGAGTGCATTAAAGACGTGCACCACAATTCATTTTTCGCCGCTTTGTAAAGGTTTTCCCTTGCGATGTTTCGGCGAAAAACTGGCGGTAGACTCGGCCATTATACATATAAGTACACGCGCAATAAACGATCAATATAATAATTTAGCTTTCACACTCTGCACAACACACCTTCGAGTGGCGATATATGACTAATCCAGTTCAAAACAAGGTCAGTGATAAGTCATATAAACAAATATGTCATTACTACCGCTAAATCACGTGCTATCGTGCCATGTGCTTGAGAACAAAGGAACCTCTTCTTTACTTCGTTTAAAAGTTAACATGCAGTTCAGATAAATCAACTCTGTTGCGTAATATATTTAATTCAAAGGGTTACGAAGGTATACATTTGACAATTCTCTTCCAACATATAAAGATATATCACCATGTTAAATAACGAACTAATTTTTACCGCACAGCAACCTATACTGCAATAGCAGCCAATGAGAGGTGATTAGGTCAAGTGACTGTTAAGAGATACGGGGCAAGATAATGTGAAACAAGGATTAGTAATGACACCTTAGGTTGCTTGTAAATTCAAAGCAATTGATATGGCTGCAGATTTTAAGAAGTCCATTACATTGCCAATCAAGCAATGGAAAGCAAATGTGATATACAGCACTATCGTTTATAAATATCAATTTTGGCAAACGTACCGTATCCCATCTGTTTATCGTGTGTAATCGGCTCTGAGCGTGAGTGAACGTGAAAGAAGCATATTGAATTGAAAGTGTGGTACTTACCTCTTACACGAAACTTGGAACTTTTACGCTGTTAAACTCAGTTTTGTTTATTTCTTGAAATGAATATCGGTTCAATCGAAATTTTAGTTAAAAGTATCAGCAAATTCTTCAAGCTGAAGCACAACACTGAAGTTCCTGCCCTGAACACGAAACCTTCGTCATAGATTGGTATTTACGATCTCTAACCTTCTAAATTTGGGACGAAGGTTTCAAGTTTCTGTATAAAATATACAATGCATAAAACCTATAAACAAGCAGTAGAAGCGAGATTTATACTAGTTTTACATTAACCTTTCATTAAAATGGGAATATTATTTATGAATTAATTTTGTTGTAACCCTTCGGTTCCAATCAAGTAAGACACTAAACATTTTTAATTGGTTTCAATTTAAATATCATCTATTTCAAAATATTTAAAAATTACTTTTCTTTTCAACTCCGCATTAAAAATATTCTAGAATAACTCTATACTCAAAATCTAAAATTTGTATAATTTTCGGATGGGAGTTACTGTTTTTCTCCCGTGTTTTCGACCTCAAGTACTTTTATTTATGCATAAGTGGCATCATATTCAAAATAACAACTGACCTGATAGGAAGCGTGTCTATAATAATCAGGCTACATTTCCTGATTTTAGCAACAAATGGTGTAAGAGCACATCCAGGCTACCTTTGGTCCGTCATAGTATGGAGAACTTCAAAAGCGATATGAGATAATGCAATCGATACCAGCAATGTGCAATAATTAATATGGCATTACCTTACTCTACTCATACTTTTTAGAGAGAGTCCGCGTTAATTAAATTTCCAAGCTCACAGCACTCCTGCTCTCTCATGCATGTAAAGAATCTAAGGAACCAAATGTGCAAAATAACGTTTCAAACCGAATAACTACACGAAAATACACAATCAAGATAGCTATCTTTCTTCTTAGGAGCAGAAGATTTTATTACCATAATTTGTATTATGTTTGCTTTAAAAGGCGTGTGATCTATTGTATTTTTTAAACATCGTATTATGTATACACTTCCACTGTACTGAAGTCATCTTTTACACACCTTTGGTGCTTTAAAATGGAATTTAAGATTGCACTTATTCGGAACGTTGTACATGTACACAACTGAAAGTGGTGTCCCTTAACTGTAATTGAAGCAATAGTGTAACATAGAATAAGGAACTACTTCCTATATTGGGCAAGAATAGAGGAAGAAATACGAGGGCTGTTCAATAAATAATGGTCATAATCTTTTACTCTAATGTTTTTCGCACTAAAATTCAATCTTATTATACTCTGTTAGCTTAATTTGAAACAAACATACCGTAGTAGTTTCATTATTAGTACTCCTGGTTCCAGCCTGTGAGAGCCAGGTAAGTTCAGACATGTTCAACATCGTCTACCGCTGTAATGGACGTAACACACGAGGAACTATATGCGGCTTTGAAATTCTTCTTTCGTCTCAACAAATTTTCAGTTGAGGTCTATACAATGTTACAGGAGACCTATGGAGAGTCTGTTCTTCCCTACAGCACAGCTCGAAGGTATACAATCAACTTCAAAGGAAAGTGGACACGGTGCTCCAGTTACTGCCCTTACGGAAGAAAACATCAATAATGCTGCTGCCATGATTATAGAGCATCGACGAATTACCTTAAGGTCACTTTCTGAAATACTGAACATTTCGTTGGGTGCCACCCACAAGTTGGTGACAAAAACATTACACAAGAGACATGTTTGTGCGCGATGGGTTCCAAGACTGTTGATTCCCGAACAAAAAGGACATTCGCCAGCAGGTCTGCATGCAGTTAAAGTTCATGTTAGAGGAAGATCCGGAGTTTCTTTCAAGCGTAATTACTGCCGGCTACATCATTTTGATCCTGAGAGCAAACAGCAAAGCTCAGTGTTGAAATCTCCTTCATCACCAATGCCCAAAAAAGCAAAAGAGGTTGCTTCTGCTGGAAATTTATGGTCATCTCATTCTTTGATATTCATGGAATGGTTTATTAGCATGTTGTACCTGCACAAACATCAATAACAGCACACTACCACAGGGACTGTTCTGAAAACATTGCAAGTCCTTATCAGGAACAAAAGACCATATTTCCCTGAAGCAGGCTGGATGCTACACCATGATAATGCGCGGCCGCACATTCCCAATGTTGTTGCTGAATATCTTTGCAAAAATCAACGTGAAGTGCATCCCTTACCCTCCCTATAGTCCGGATTTAGCCCCGTGTGACTTTTTTATATTCCCTAATTTGAAGAAACTCCTTCGTGGGAGCCATTATCCATCATGAGTGGTAGTGGTGAAGGCTGCGGAGGCGATTTTGAAGGATCTCTCAAAAATGGTTTCCGTCGTGTCTTTGAAGACTGGCAGAAACCCTGGGACAAGTGCATCGCATTCAAGGGAGACTATTGTGAGAGAGACCATCAAATTTATGAGGATGATTAGAGGTACGTTGTCAGAAAAAATTGTGATTTTTCTTTATTGAGCAGCCGTCGTATAAGACACACTAAAGGACCGTAAAGTAAAGGAAGAAGGTTTAGCGTGCTCTGGGTATTTATTCCGTTGTAAAGGTTTATTAACTCAGTGGTCGTTTGGCACTTAGCATTCTGATAGCAACGGATCTATTATTACGTAAATAAATTGGGCTGTTCCTTCAAACGCTTTCCATGGATCTACTATGTGTTTTCTGATTGCAGATATTACACAATTATATTTGAAGGCAAGTTATAGAGGTAAGGTGTGAACACAGAAGACTTATTTATGCTTTAACTCGAATTTATAGTTTAACCAAATTGAATTACATTGTACTATTTTAATTGAGGTATGGGGTAGAACGCAGATGCTTCCGGTAAACATTAAGGACAAAAAATAATAATAAGATAAAGTAAATATAGCATTAAAGGTCATTCGGCCAGACCCTCAACTCTTGTGACAATGTGTGTTTGGCAGTAACTAATCACGCGGAGTTGATGAATGCCCTAATATATGCTACAAGTTTTCCGAATAACACTGTTCTACTTTTGAAAATCTGAATGTTACGATAAGAATAATACGGTTTTCTTGTGTTTTTAGGTCACTGAACACGAAAATGATACTGAAATTGATTTGTTAGCTCTTGTTTTCAAGACAGTAAGTACGTTGAATAAAATATGAAAAAATGAAAGCATCGAAAAAACAGTGTTACCTTAACGGCGACTCCTTTTGGGCTGTCTCTGATATTCTGTTTCAGGAGCTTCCCTTTTCACCATCCAGCAATAATCTGCTAACATAGCAGCATTCCATTTCCCTTTGTACCTTCGTTCCATCACTGAAATGTCCTGATGAAATTGCTCACCATGTTCATCGCTGACGGCATTACAATTTGGAGGGAAGAAGTCCAGGTGGGAATTGAAAAAGTGCATTTTTAGAGACATATTGCCTCCCAGCTGTTCATACGAGTTCATTAGATTTTCTACAAGTTCTTCAAAATGTTTAGCTTTAAAATGTCCCAGAAAATTATTCGAAACATTTTTAAAGGATTCCCATGGTGCTTTATATTTTCTACTTAACACTGCTTCAAACTGGTGATCTTTAAAAAGTTCGCTGATTTGAGGTCCAACAAATACGCCTACTTTCACTTTTTCATAACTGAGCCTTGGGAATTTTTCACGTAAGTGAATGCAGAAACATTAACATCTAAAGCTTTTTCAAAATTCCTCATAAGCCCCAATTTTATATGTAGTGGGGGTAGTAAAATTTTGATTGACTCTATCAATGGTTCCGTGCAAGATATTTGAATCCTAGTGTTCATGATTCTCTTTTGGGCCAACTTATCTTAACACAGTGGCTGTCCCGGTCACGGCTATCCCATTTGCACAGGAAGCAGCAGTACTTGGTGTAGCCGGCTTGCAGTTCTAATAAAATGGCAATTACCTTGAAATCACCGCATACTTCCCACTGGTATTTATTATAATCTACTCCCACCAAAATATGATTCATATTTATATAGATTTCTTTTTTGTTGGTAGTATATGCCACAGGAAGCTTGTTTCCGTTATGTAAAAGTACTGCTTTAAAACTTGTCTTTGAAGTATCAATGAATAGTCGCCACTGGTCAGGAATACGCCTCATATGTAATGCATTCATCAGGCAATCAAACGTCTTTGCAGTACGTGAAATCTCCTTCAGTTGTAAGAACTGCTCCAAATATTTACTTCTAGTTCGAAGTGTTGTCACTTTCACAGAGAGGTGCAGATAATACCATTGTTGAAACCTCGATACCAGAAGTTCTGCCTAATATTTAGGAATATCTACATCCCTGATTAAATCATTTAGATCTTCTTGTGTGATCTTATGACTGTACGTGTCTGTGCTTGGCATGTAATCTGTATCTCTCGAAGTTGATGGCTCCTGCTCTTCACTGTTTGAGGAAACACACTTATGTTCTTCAGAGCCAACAACAAAATTTTGTGGAGGCTGAGGAACAGGGAGTCCTTCACTGTGACGTACAGACCGAATTGCTGAAGCTATATTAGGGTACACAAGTGTTGATTGTTTCTTCATGGACATACCTTTCTTGATAGAGGGGGGCATACAGAAATAACAATCAACAGTATGATTGGTAGTCTCCCTCCAAATCATGGGCACTGCAAACGGCATACAACGTCCTTTTCCTTTGACTCACGCATTAAGTTTCGATGAACATGTACCGCAGAACACATGTGGTGCCCATTTTTGGCCCTGGTCCCCTATCTTACAGTCAAAATATAACAAATATGCTTTTTAATATACGGTGTTATCTAGCACCTTCTCAATGCAAATGTAACCTCTCCGCATCGGACTATTCACACAATTCCAAGGCATTTTTCTACTGGTCTATAATAATAGAATGTGAGATGATAATATAAAACAACAAAATTATCATGGAAAAACTTTGGAACACAAGAGAGATACGGCTACTTTTGTGCAACAAGATAGAGAACTCAAAACTCTTCCAGGTGACAACTATAGATCACGCGATAAACCCGTGTGCAGCGAGAATGGATGATCACGGGATTACACAGTGTTGTGATATTTGTGGCATGCTGCCAAGAGTTTATATGTGGAGATCCAATATTTAGTGGAAAAATATGTAATATGACGCTATGGCTGTAACTTGAAAACTACAGCTAAACTGGAAATTTCAATATCGTTTTCAAATTCAATTACCCCAAAAGAGTCAATATTATGATGATGATAATGATGATGATTGGTCATCAGCGCCCTTAAATGGTCAAGTGGGTTAAAATAACTGATTAAAAATACAAAAGGACTAAAAGACTGTCAATGAAATAAAAGCAGGACCAAAAAAAACGCACAGCGGTGTCGCTAAAAACTAAGAAGGACATAAAACCACAATAAAATGAATAAAATGCACAAAGACCTTGGGCCTAAATCTAAGACCTATAGCTAAAACGTATGCTAAAACTTTGCGCACCGCGGTCTCGTCATTCCCGAGGATCTCCGCCAAGCTGGCCGGCAGCTGGAAGAGACCTACGGAGACGTGCTAGTCTAAAACAGTCTAAAAATACGTGTCGTACAGCCAGTTCGGCACCGCACGGCGGGCAACCTGGAGCTGGGGTGTGGTTTAATAAAAAGTTATGCGTAAGATAGCAGTACCCAATGCGCAACCGAGTCCGGGTTATTTCCTCCCGACGGGATAAACTACAGGAGGTCGCCCAAGGAATCGGAAGCTCCTTCACCGATCTCAGCTTGTTGCCACGCAGAGCAGACCACTCATCGCGCCAGCACGAAAGCGCCTCCCTACGCACAAGCCGAAAGTCTTCCGTGGTGACCAAAGGGAGGGTAATACTAGGTGTTATGGCTGCCACCTTAGCCGCCGAATCCGCCATTTCGTTCCCATCCAGACCAACGTGACCAAGAACCCATGCGCACACCACGCTGACGCCAGAGGCATGCAAAACGTGGAGGGCATCCTGAATACGCTGTACAAGGGGATGGTGGTTGTACAGCTCACGAAGGCTCTGAAGGGCGCTCAGGGAGTCGCTAAGGAGAGTCAATATTAGCTATTCTTATTTCCGTAACATTTTATGTGTAGAACAGTGTAATTCTAGGGTTTCAAGATTCCTGGTAGTCAAGAGTAATCAGCAGATACTTCAAGAAAATGGCATAACCCTTATTAATAATCGTGCACTCCTAGAATATCTTTAAGTACAGCACAAATTCGAAATCCAGTCCACCTTGTCGAACCTTTTTTAACCCTAGTAAACAGCAGTCGCTGACATGGTGAATCTGGTGAGAATTGTTTTTTTTTAACTTTTATATAAGTTTTTTATTTCATTTTATTTATTTTTATTTATTGCAGCTTCATAGCTCACGTTAACTACTTACTTCATATCGGAGAGCTGAGAAACAACTTGCTCTTGCTCGGCAAGCTGTAAAGCGTCATGACCTTGGTGTTATAAGACTTCAACTATAAAACAGACTCTATGAAGATTAGAGTATGATATGAATTTAACAGAATTTCCTCGCCTTTGTGGAGTATCAAATCCGCTACTTCTGAGTTGAGAAGCGAGGGCGCTTACAAATTCTCAGAGGCGGTCTTATGAACATAGTTTATTACACACTATTTAATTCACTTTCCGTGATCTTTTCTGTAAACTTTCAAATGTCAGAAGTATTTTGTGGTACCACAAAGCTTGAGCGACCTAATCTTTCAAGCCACATAGGGAGTAGGACCTAAAGTAATTAAATAGGAAAAATTCATTACGGTATTTTATTTCCATATTAAAAAGTTGAGGGTGCAAGAATTACAAAGAAATTAGAATAGCGTGAGTCTCACATGTTACAGAGTTTTGAGAAAATTCTTGTAACAGAAAGTTTATAAGCACAGTTTTACTGCTTGAAAAATGGGTATGTGTTGACTATTTTTGGAAATAAATAAGCAAATTTCTATGTTATTATTGTAGTAAACATAATTTTCATGATCTTGCAGTTAAATTGTGCAACTGTGTAGTTCCGAACTCTATTGCCCCAGAGATTAAATGAGTTGGGATGGGGTATAGGATATAGTGGGAAAAGAATGAGAAAGATAAAGAGCAGAACGCTTGGAGTTAATGCAATGACGCGAGTGAAGCTGTGAGTTTTGCTACACATATACCCACTATAACGAGATATGAAACTGCAGAGAAATCCATTTCTATCTGGTTTGTTAGGGCCGCGGAGATCCCCGAACTTTTGGGCCATAATACAAAGAACACGGCACTGAAAAGATCATGTGTCTGCTACATTTTTATACATCCTCACCCATAACTCGTTACTCAGTTCCACAAAGGAAGATGGGAAGAATGTGTCAAAAGATTCCCTTCCCCCCTTTCTTTCTTTAACCGAAAGTGTAAGTATTGCTTTACAGTTTCCGCGACGAACGAAAAGCAAATAATGATAAGAAGACAAGGACGGGTTCTTTGTGTTACGTGAGAGTGTCACGAATGAAAGTGGCTCCACGTGGATGGAAACATTCGCTGTAACTCATGTGGGGTTGTATAGAGGAAGGCGACAAAGGCTCCCTCTGGAATCGTTAGGGCCAGCATAAAGCCGGAGGGAGCCGGGTGGAATCGCTTGTTGATGATACCGTAGGGGAGGAGGCCGTTCCCACCGCCTTAAGAATTAAAGGTCATAGTTCAGAAACCCGCTCACAGATCCCATGCTTCGATAATGCTGATATACGCGGCTTAGCATACCGTACTCTTGCGGCTTGATTTTATTGCACTCATAACCTAGATCAACCCAAGTTCAAGGTTACGCTACAACATCGCTTAGTGGAATTTGCAACAAGTAGTTTAGCTGTTGCACATGTTTTTGCACTACAATTTGTTCTTTATTTCATTTGGTTAAATATATATAGTGACCAAACTCTATTATACTTAAAACAATTAACTTGAAATAAAAACAAAGAACAAAAACATGAAGTTCTCTAGAATTACATTTAATATCGTTAGTAACTTGAATAACCATTTGTTAATAGCGTTTAACTGCGCTTACTGCAAATAGCATCACAGGCGGTGGATACTGATGATAAGAATATAAATGAAATGATGAGAAACCAAAGTCACTTGCCTAGGATTAGGTTACCTCTCCAGCATTTACCAGTTATGAGAACTGGATAACATGGAAAGGCCTAAGTCAGAAAGGATGATACTACGGACGGTCAAGTTACATATCATCTCTGTATCTACCTATACATTTATGTTCAGTGCGTGAGTAACAAGCGGTATGCAGCAGAGAGGAAGGGTAGAGGCAGGGGACGTTTATGTAAAAGTATCCAGAAATGACATACGAAGTTTGAAGGAGAAGTTATGGTCTGCGAAGCGACTTTAAGAGTATATGGATATAGGCATGTGTGGGAGAGTTCGATACTGGAATCCATATTTCATATTTTGGTTTATCTTCGCCCACCAGATAGTTCTTTGTAATCATTTTTTACGCCGTTTCATGCCAAAACACTGTGAAATAATGAGAAACCTATTATGGGTATCACTTCTGCTTGCGGATTGAGCAATTTGACGACGTGTTTTCCGCTCCAAATATTACGACGGAGTTCTAAGGGTCCCGAGTTCGATTCCCGGCTCTGGGGTTGGCGATTTTAAGTCGGCCCTATCCACGCCTTCACCTCTGTCTAGCACATGTGAAGTATCCCCTATGCCCAACGTGGTTCGGAGTCCACGGTAAAAACTGTAGGTCCTCTCACTCACCGCCATCTTCACTATCACCCTATAATCGGAGGTAATGGACACCGCCCTCTGGGTGCCTCCACCTGAGAAATGGGTCCGGTCATCACTTGGTGGGGTGAGGTTACCCCGAAGGCCAAGGTTGCCATGTGGGGAGTGTTAGTAACTAACTAACTAATATTACGACGGATCTTCTCTAGAAATTTTGAACTAGGTAAATGCCCCCCTCCATCCCGTTTTCTTGGTTGCAACACACTAAACCTCTCTACAGAAACAAATCTTGGCAACTTGTTTGTCAGGAAATTCTTCCTTCAGAGTCGTGAGCGGGTGATATTTTAACTACACATTTCCCCCAAACACTAGGTAACTGTATGTCAATGCTGCCGATGGTACCTCGACGTATTTTTCAGGTCTGTTTAATTCGTAGCGTGCTCTGTCATGTGCAAGATAAACATAACAAGGAGAGATACTTCTCTGCCACTCTAGAGATAGTAAAATGCCCCTAAATTGCTACCTTTGTACGTCAAAATCCATGTCACTATTATCACCTTCAGCACATATGGGATTCATAGGAATGAAGCGACAAACAAGTTGGCTGAACAAAAACATCAGCTATTGCAATAATCGGGTTAGCGCTCATTTCAAATTATCTCTTGGTTATTTTCGTATTAGGTCGACAGATGGAAAAAAATAAGTGATACAGGCAATCAATTTCGGGACACGAGACTCAAAGATAGTATTAGCTCTTTTAAACAATGGTAGAAATATAAACTGCCTGCTGTGAATGAAGTTCAGTTTAAATGAGCGTTGGAATGATACAGGATATACGACTATTTCAAATGACCCATATTTACAAGAATTGTACAGAAGTGTAAGATCTAAGAAGGCAAATGAAATGGCGATTCATCTGTTCAGGTAACTGCTAGCCGTATGAAAATCAAGAAGATAAACCCTTTAATCCCAGCATGGTGCTGCAAGTTAGAGCGTAGCTTCGCTGATTCCCGACCACCGAAAGTTTCTGGCTCCAGTCCTGGCTAGATAGTCTTTCAGTGTTTCTTTCACTGAAATCTTAGTAGGCGATAAAAGTTGCAACAAAAATACTAGGTCAAAGTGTGTACTACTACTACTACTACTACTACTACTACTACTACTACTACTACTACTACTACTACTACTACTACTACTACTACTACTACTACTACTACTACCCGTAGGGGAGGGGATCCTTCCCCTTCAGCTGCCATGGTGGGGGCACTGCGGACCCCTAGCACTCGTGGCCCCTCTTACGTTACTAGAGGAACCTCGGGCCGAACATTCGAGCCCCCCCCCCCCCTCGGAGTTGTTCGGATTGTGTTGTACTCGAGGGGACAGTGGTTCCCGATACCCTTGGGTGATCGGGTATCGTCTCCGGACGGGGTTGAGGGAAGCCATTAAAATCCCCGCGAACTAGCCAGCATAGCTAATAGAAGGTGTGCCAGATCACCAGGCGGCCCCATCAAGGTCATATCGGTAGCTTTCCCGTTTCGGAGTTGGCGCGCGTTAGTGGCGTATCCACTGAAAAAGTGTCATATCTTAAGTATCTTGGATGCAACCTAAGTTATGAAATGGATCAAGATATAAATGAGAAAATAAGTAAGCTTCAAGCAGTAACTGGAACAACTAAGAAAACACTAACAGGTAAAACAAGATGAGAAACTCAATTAAAATGTTATTCTGTCTTGGCACTCCCTGTCTTTCTATATGGAAGCGAGACCTGGACATTAAGAAACAAAGATTTTAGTAAAATACAAGCAGCAGAAATGCGTTTCCTAAGATCTGTTAAGGGATGTACAAGGGAAGATCAACTTAGAAGTGAAGATATAAGAAATGAATTAAACATCAATTCTGTTCTATTAAAATTAATGAATTATAGAGAAAATTGGCTCCAACATTTAGGAAGAATGACTCCAGAGAGAATCCCTAAACAAATAATGGAATATAAACCGAAAGGACGAAGTTCAATAGGACGATCTAGGAAAAGATGGATCGATGTGAGACCGGAACAGGCTATAGCCTAATCCATGGAGGTAGAAGAAGAAGAAGAAGAAGAAGAAGAAGAAGAAGAAGAAGAAGAAGAAGAAGAAGAAGAAGAAGAAGAAGAAGAAGAAGAAGAAGAAGAAGAAGAAGAAGAAGAAGAAGAAGAAGAAGAAGTGGCCTATCCACTTCCATCCCGTCTTGAGTCCATAGGACCCGTTGGGGGGTAGGCTTGTAAGTCTCTATGTCTTGCCCTATGGAAAGCCTCACTGAGGCACCGGGCGACCTTATGGGACAGCTCGGTAACTCCCTGGTCGAAGAAGGCCCGGGTTCTTGGTCCTACGGGTCCAGGACTAATGGGAGTAGAACCACCACCACCACCACCACCACCACCACCACCACCACCACCACCACCACCACCACCACCACCACCACCACCACCACCACCACCACCACCACCACCACCACCACCACCACCACCACCACCACCACCACCACCACCACCACCACCACCACCACCACCACCACCACCACCACCACCACCACCACCACCACCACCACCACCACCACCACCACCACCACCACCACCACCACCACCACCACCACCACCACCACCACCACCACCACCACCACCACCACCACCACCACCACCACCACCACCACCACCACCACCACCACCACCACCACCACCACCACCACCACCACCACCACCACCACCACCACCACCACCACCACCACCACCACCACCACCACCACCACCACCACCACCACCACCACCACCACCACCACCACCACCACCACCACCACCACCACCACCACCACCACCACCACCACCACCACCACCACCACCACCACCACCACCACCACCACCACCACCACCACCACCACCACCACCACCACCACCACCACCACCACCACCACCACCACCACCACCACCACCACCACCACCACCACCACCACCACCACCACCACCACCACCACCACCACCACCACCACCACCACTATAACGCCTTAATCCGTGGTTAAGCTGGAATTGCAGTAATTTTATAAGCTCTGAGAAGAAAGCTAGCCTCCTTTATGAAGGGTACAGGCACTCAGAGAGATCAGCGGCGTACACCATATAAGTAGTGGTAGCAGTAGCTAGGGCTTTGACAGTCCCTCCCGTCTAAACTTAATTTATACTAACATTAAGTTTCTTACAAACGTCACATAATTTAATTTACTGACTCAGTCATTGTTTCATATAAGAAACAACGCTCTTACACTACGAGTAACTTACTGCACTATATTATGATATTCTCCAGAATACATTTACTGTTTTCCTGAAATTTTTATTACATTAATTAAAGCGGAAATAAGTTGAATTATAATACATCACATCCAGCTTTTTATTATCAAAGAAGAACGATATTTTATTACAGTGCTTAAAGTATAGTCAATAACATTGCTTTATGGAATACTTGAGATCGACACATTTGTATTATTGCCTCCTTAAGTACATTGTCATTTACTAAAGCGCCCTATACATGCTACTAAAATAAAATAAAATAAAAATCAGCATACTCTACCCCGGCACCTAATTTCTTAATCCGGGGTAAATACTCAGACTTTATTCATTTATTAAAACATCAAAAACATATACAAAAACATACACAAGTTACAGATTATCAATAATAAATAAAAGATTACAAACATTTTAAAATACACACTAATCAAACAAAAATGCCTACCACATTTCTAATAAACATACAGAAAAATAAATTTAACTTCAAAAATATAATTAAAAATTTAATTTTTCATAATCAATCCCCTTCAAAATGCTATAAATTTAATATATTTCTTTTTTTTACAAAAATTTTAAACACACTTAAAATATTTTGTTAAAAAATATTGTATTACTGGTTTCCAGTAACACATGACTGGTAATCCAGTTATTAACTTAACTATATTTTAAAATTCCTCATAATAATATTTTGCCACCATTGTTACTGGTATCCAGCACTGCTATTTAACAAAAAAAAAAAAAAAAAATATCCTAACCACACAAAACTATCAATTACAGATTGATTAATTGCCAACCGTAAGTTTTCAAAATGAGTAATTATTAATTTATCTACTTTCAAAAATTAATAAAATATGCTTATAATTCATTGTAATTTAAAACCAAAAATATTATTAACAGAAATATATAACATTACAAAATTATTATTGACTATCATGAATATATACATTGATAACTTTATATATATTCAAGTTTATTCTAACTTCCTAAATTATTATTTATAAAATTGATATCACAATTCAAATTTAAAGCCAAGAAGAATGTTAATACACCAAATTCAACTCCACCTCCAATTAAAACATAAATTTTAGAACAAAACACTTTTAAAAATGCAAATTTAAAAATATAATTTATTATTAATCACATTTTAAACTTATTTAAATTTTACATGCCATTATTTAATTTAATAATACAAATATTATGACTTTATCACTTTTTATATATAAACAGAAACAAAAGTATACATGCTACTCCACATTATGGAATATAACAAATTATAAACTCTGCCTAATGTGCAATTATCAGTTTCACTTTACGGAGTCTTGAGACTTTTATAGCTAGTTATAGTTGAAAATGGAGGAGTGCTCGGAAGTTACTCCTCAATACACTAATCCTAATAATGTCTTTAGAAAATCTTGCTCCTACACATATATACATCACAGGATAACGCCCGCCTCGTTATTGTGGTGGTAGCGTGTCTGCCTCACGTTCAAGAGGTCCCGAGTTCGAATCTCGGTCAGGGTGAGCTTCATGGATAAGGTTTTATCCGAGGTTTTCCCTTATCCTGAAAGACGAATGTCGGGTCAACTCTAAGATCTAAGGACTCTGGGTACATTTGAGCATCACTTCACCCATTCCATTCATCGTCCGATATGACAGCGTTGGAGGATGTAAAATCAAAAACAGAAAATAAAAAGTCACGGGATAAAGTAATGCTTAAATTTTAATGATCATTGAGGTGTTAGGCGACAGCATAAAATGTTTTAATTTGATGAAACATCAAGAGATCAATCCAATTTTGTCACCTCAACTATAGCGGTGTTGTCTATCAAATATTCGGGTATAAATTTGCTTATGGCTTAAAGACTCTTTGCTGAATTTGATGTACTGAAATTTATTGCACTCGTAAATTGGATTCACAGTCCATTGTACTACTTAGTGTGATTTATCCTAGAACCATCACGTCTCGTTCTTCAAGTAAGTAGGCAAGTTATTATACTTGAAACATTTATTTAAATATAGACCCTGCTTGGTAGCGTAGATAGTAGCGTGTCTGCCTCACGTTCAAGAGGACCCGGTGAGGGTGAGTTGGGGGGGGGGGGAGTTTTCAGTCTTATTGAAAGATGAATGTCTGGTAACTCTAAGCTCTATGGACCCCGGGCTTATTTAAGATCACTTCAAGCATTTCATTCATCGCCCGATGTTTAACGTTGGATGACTTAAAAACAGAAGAAAAAATATGGCGCGCAGCAAGATATGTTTCTCAATTTTAAATGTTAGTTATACTTGAGAAATGTCAGAATAGCTGGAATAGCTATTTCATTAAACATTAATGTAAAAAGCGAAAAAAACAAAAGAATCACACTTTCAAGGACGTAAAGTGGATTATATAAATGCTATGGGAAATTATCGTGAAAAATCAGACACCATGAAGATGAAAATAACTCCCGCAACGAGAAAAAGGAAGATTCATTGAGAGAAAAGAATTGCTGCGAATAATTTATATACCTATATATAAGTGGCGTTCAGAAGGTATGTTCTGTTTCAATTTATCTCCGCTGCTGCGCTGCGATCGCAGTTCCACACATACGCGGCAGACGCTCTGTAACAAGGAGAATAAACGTGCGCCATTGTGAGATCGCTGTCCGCCCCGTACGCTTTGTTGTACTTGTTTACAATGTCGGTGTAGATTGAGAATGCCACCGCTTGTGAAATCAGGTCTGTGATTCGTTTTCTGAATGCTAGGAAAGTGAAACCAATTGAAATTTATCGGCAAATTTGCGATGTCAAAAGGTGTTGTGTTTCTTCACGACAACGCACGACCACTGAAAATGCGACGAAAAACATCCTACAGGGATTTGGATGGGACGTGTTTGACTACCCCCCCCCCCCCCCCGCGTACTGCCCTGACCACGCTCCTAGCGACTTTCATCTGTTTTTGCATCTCAAATCTTTCCTTGGCGGTCAACACTTCAACAATGACGAAGAGCTGAAAGAAAATGTTTCCAACTGGTTTGAGACATAGGCGGCAAGCTTCTATGAAGAAGGTATACCAAAACGTGTGCCTTGCTGTGACAAATGCCTGCAAAATTTCTGCAGTTATGTGGAAAAGTAGTTTAAGAGCTGTTGAATTTTGTATAATATAGTTATCGATCCCAGTCTTCTACTTCTGAACTAATCATCAATTCTTGCCGATTGTAGCTAGGCTGAAAAAAGGGAGTAAAAATACCACAAAATTCCAACAAATCATATTGGTATCCCAACACAATATACGTAACTTCACCACATTCCACCAATAAGTTAATACTGAGATTTCACTGGAAGTAACGTTTTGAGAAACTCCCAGAATATATATTCAGACTGTTAATGTACTAATTAATTTCAGTAATTGTAGACGTGACTAATATAAGGAAGCTGAGGTAAGCAATGCATTGGCTAAACATACTTGTAGTGCAGTTTAACACAATGCGTTATACCTAATTGCCCTCAGATGCTGGTAAGTTGTTATTTAAACAAGGTGAGTGAAATTATTGGATCAGAATGTCTTTAAACCTGCTTCACGAGTATTTAAATATCCCAACTTAGTAGTTCGTTATTGCCGCTGTCAAAATTGAATACCTCAAAGATCTCTCAAATTTCGAACTAATCACCTGCCAGTGCGACGCTGGACAGTGATTAACCGTCTCCTTGCAGCATGGAGCCTACTTGAGTGCTGCTCCTGCAACTACTACGGGGACGCAATCCGTAACGCTGAAAGCTAGTGTTCGACAGGTCATTGGTTCTGTTTATGTTAAGTGGTTCTTCTCATTTTTGATACGTCAATTCTTATAGGATAATATGGTGAGATACGTGTCCAACAATGCCAATCTGATTGGCCAGTGTAATAACACTGCTGTTATTTCCTATTATGTGTTTCAAAGGGGAAGGTGTTTGTTCTTGAGCGCTACTATGTAGGCAACCAATCGGAGTTGTCGTATTGCATTCCAGCTAAGTGGTTTATGAGGAGGCCCAACCTAATCAATCTGTATGAAATACTATTCGCATTAAGACAAAAATTCAGATTTCGCCAAAACTGATCCATGTGGAAGATGGAGAGCAATGTATCTAACATAACCATGAAAACCCCATATTTTTAGCTCAAATAGTTTTTCTAATACAAATAAATAAAACACTATTACCTGTATTATAACAATAAATCGCGACGTAAGCACTCTATGAATATCATTATTGGTTGGCATGTATGCGTGTACGTGTATTTGTAATTAATTACTTAGAACTGAAACGTAAATGTTCGACATCATGTGATAAAAGAATTACTTTCGATAATCCAATTCGACCGAGAAGAAACAATGAAATTCCTACTGCCCTGGCAGAACGTGTCTGGTCAAATTATATCTTTGTTTATGAATGGTTCGTATTCTCTATTTACTCTAGAGAGTTCAAAGTGGTTGTTGTGTATGTATGGACATATACCTTTCATTATTCAGCACTGAAATTTAAACGAGTGCATGACATGATAAAAGAATTACTGTGAATTAGTCGAGGTGCTAAATTCGAGAAAGAGCAAATACTTAATTTCCTGTTAGCCCGTGGAATGCTGTATGCTTATGTTTATGAATTAATGCTGGATAAGAAGTGTTTATTTGCTCTGGAGAATCCAGATCAATATCATTCAATTGTTCTTTACACAACAGTCGACTAAGAGTTAAATAGTGCAATGGCTTCCTGCGGTGAATTTAGTGGCGAGTCAAAACGGCAATTATTGCGAAGTCAGGCTCGAAGTATTGTTTTGAGTTTTACACTTTCTTCAAAAAATTGGGCAATGAGGAATATAGAAATCAGCTTGATTTCAAAAATATTCAGCGGCTTACTCCTGAAGCGTGTGGTGTAGGTAAAACAAGTGTGTCCTGCATTTGGATTACAAATGCAGGTAATTCATAAACTATAATTATAGTTATACTGTTTAAAAATATACATAATTTGCAAAAATGCTTTTTCCAATTTTGGCAACTGCATCATTGTAACGGTTTGTAAAATATAATTGCTTTCCCTTATATCTAGCGCGAAGCAGACCTGCATGTTGTGTTAGTGTGCGAGAGGGAGAGAAATATAAAAGGAGTGGGGTAACAAGCTGGCAACGCTGAGTGTGATACGGCATCTGATTCGCTGGACTCCAGAACCCTTCCCAGTTGAAACATATTCGGGAGGAATGTCCTTGAGTGTCCTGAGGATTGCCAGTTGGACAGCATGCAGTACGTGCACAGATTTTCTAAACTAGCGGATATGCACCTTATTTACGCTAAATCATTGGTAAATGTGTTAGCTGCTGTAGCACTTCTATTAGACGTACAGCATGTGAAAGCATTAAGTAGGATTGAACCTTTGCTTTAAAAAGTCTAATTAATTGCACTACAAGGTGAAATGACTCCGTAAAATTCATACATTTATAAAAGAATTTAAAACTTAGACAAAATATTTGAAAAGCAGCCAAATAAAAAAGGGCAAAGAGTAAAGGAGAATCGAACCCATGTAGCTTCTACTTGAAAGCTAATATCATAACCATTGCACCACACCCAGTATTCGGGCCCAGTTAATCAATTTTGTATGTTGGGCAATCAAGTGTTGTCATTATTAACAGTGGCGTTGTCATTATTAACAGTGGCGTACTTGCACTTTAGAAGTTATAGTCATCATTTACACATTGAGCGAATATGACATAATTCTCCAATCTCAAATTCGTACTTGTTTAAGATATCTCCAATTGCTCTGAAAATATTTCGCTGTAGCTCGTTAACACTTGTATATAAACCAAAAGTAGTAATCGGTTAAACACCAAACTTGGTATAAATGTGAGTAGCTGGCATGCTTAATTTGTCAGTTTACTCACTCACACTGGTCGGTGTTCACCATTTCCTCCAAAAGCGGTGGTAATCCAACACTACCACGGCTTTACTGCTTTCTAAAAATTCATAATAAAGATATCAGCATGCGACCAATCATCAATAACATAGGTACGCCTTGTTATCTGTTGGCAAAATGAGTCTCAAAAAGTTTTCACCTTTAAACAAATTTGAAAGTAGAAGCATTAAGAATCCTCTTGAACTTATAGAAAAAATTAAGAATATTACAATAAACGAAAACGACATATTAGTATCCTTTTATGTCACATCTTTATTTACGAATGTTCCAACTGAAAATACTTCTCCATTACTAAAAGAGCGGCTTACCTCAATCAACATTAATGAAGTTGAAATTCAAGATCTACTAACTTTTACTACCAGCTGCATTGACCAGAATACTTTTACATTTAGTGGAAGATTATACACTCAAAAACATGGTTCAGCTACGGGTAATCCATTGTCTCCATTTTTGGCTGACTTATATATGAGCAACTTAGAAATTAAAGTAACGTCTACTCACTCAGACATATTCAAAGTATGGTATAGATATGTAGAAAACATTTTCGCTATTCTACCCAAGGATAAAACTGACGAAGCCTTAAAAATTCTCAACAATCAAGATGAGTCCATAAAATTTACCATGGAAATAGAAGAAAATGGATTCTTACCCATTTTGGATTGGAACATTGTCAAATATCATTATAAACTGAAGTTTGGTATACATAGAAAATATACACATGTAGAAAACTATATCATAGAAAACAATTACAATGCAATTGCACATCAATTAGCAGTGTTTCATTGCTTAATTCACAGACTTATAAATGTTCCAATGCTTGAGTCTGAATATCAACTAGAATACCAACACATTTATATGTTGCTGAAATCATTGGTTTCAAGAAATCTACCATACTTAAAATTAGTAATGGATATTTGTACAAAAATCACATAAAATCAATTACTACTTTAAAGAAACCAGAAACTATAGCTATATATAGGATGTTTACTTATCATTCTTGGGCCTTCAACAAATTTAAAATAATATTTATGTACAAGCTGTTAATGAACTGAATATTTGGGAAAAATTTTATAATCTAAATAGTGAAAAAGAAAATATTTTGAATTTGGTATACCAGCATTTAACAGTGTTCTACAATTTATTAAACAAGCTAATCAAGCCAACACCGATGTAGCTCAACCCACTATTATGAATAATATATTTCAAGTTACATTTAACCCAGATTTCAACAAATCTAGGTTACCCAGGAAGCCGATGGAAGCGAAAGTACATCTACTTCAACAGATAACTGTTAATCAGGATATTGTTCCATAAACTGAGATAGAAGAGGAAGTATATTTGCCACAACAAACACCAAACAGTTTAATTCCTTCACATCCAGAGACGAAGCAACTCCAACCTGTTAATACAGGTGACAACCAATCTTCTGTATCCAGTCCCAATGTTCCAGTTCCAAAAGTTGGCATTAAACATCAGGAGATCTTCAATGGGAGGAGTCTTAACTTTCTTGGAGAGTCAGACGGACGTCCTCAGGTAGTAGCTGGAGCAGAACCCACTGAAGATGGTCTGGAGCAAAGACCAAAAAGCGCTTTGGAGGAAATGGTGAACATCGGCCAGTCTGAATGAGTAATCTTACAAATTAAGCATGCCAGCTACTCACATTTATACGAAACATAGAGCTCACTTTTAATAACTTGACAATTCTTCTTTAAAAAACCAAACTTGGTATTTTAGTTCAGTGACTTCAAGGATTTTTAATGAAATCTCCACTTAGCAAACAGCCCCTTATGTAGAAAAATATTGACTATTACTTTATTTTATTAGAACCCACTCTCACCAGTTTTACTAAACTTCACATGTGTAAAATATCTGGATGGCAAATAAAATGCACTATCATATATGTATTCAAAATTAACTTAGCTAAATTCAATATAAATAATTCTATCGCAAACATTTACTGTCTATGTTTTCACATCATATTTTCAGGTTTTAAATCAGTTGCATATAATTCTGCCAAATTAGTTTAATTAATAGTGTTCAATTAGAACATAAGTTATTTAACATCGCTGATATTCCGTAGAATAAACGTTTTTAATCTTATCCTTTTCTGTTGGTTTATATTTTAAAGGCTTTACTATTATTTCAAATGCTGAGTCGCTATTCCGTTTTACCTTTTAACGGAATTTTAAAACAAGCACATAGCGATCAGCTCTTAGAAATTTTGACTATCGGTTAAGTCTACTGTATTTTCCTTGCATCTAAAACGAAATGTGTAATAAAACTATTTTTAAAGTGGTTAACATACAATAGATATAAGAATGAGCTTTAGTATGAACATTCTGGAACTGATAGATATAATTTATTTGCCAAGACAATACAAAGGTTGTATAGCAACGTCAAAACACATACAAAAATAACATTAAAACACTACAAAAATATATAATTCTTATAAAACTCTGCAATACTGTACACAGGATTTGAGAGCAGTGTAGATTTAACTGTTCTTTTAAATAGCACTAGTGGCAGAACTTTTACATTGTTGGAAAGACTATCAAATAGATTTAAAGATGTAATTTCAAATGGATGTTGGACTTTACTCTATTTGCATATATCAACATAACTGTAAGCACTGTTTCTTGTGGAGTAATTATAAACTGAAGACCACAATGTATATAAATCTATATTCATCTTAACATATAAGAGACAATTCATAATAAACAAAGAAGGCATGGTTAATATGCCCAACTCAATAAATAACGGTTTACAGTGTGTCCTAGACGATGGTCCACACCTAAGTCGAATAGCTCTCTTCTGAAGCACGAAAATTTTATTAGATGAAACATGCTCTCCCCATAGCGAAATGCCATAACTCAAATGGCTATTTATGCACCCAAAATACAAAGTCTATAATAATTCGTAATAAGAAAAGTCCTCTGCTTACTTTTTCCAGCAATATCCTCAATATGAGTGCGCCAACCCAGACAAGATTCAAGACTAATTCCACGAAACTTAAGAGATTCAAGAGAGCCAGGATCAGCTGAATTAATTTTAAACGTAACATCAGCAGTTTTTGTTATTATTAATTAATGGGTTGCTATGCATACACCATTTTTCAATTCTATTAGACAAATCAGTTATTTTTGAACACACAAGAGTTCTGTCATTTAAAGCAATATTAATTGCTAAATCATCTGCAGAAATGTATGTCGTTAGGCAGTCTTCCCAAATATTATATTTTAGATCATATATATATATATATATATATATATATATATATATATATATATATATATATATATATATATATATATGATAAAAAACAATGGTCCAAGTATGGAGCCCTAAGGGACACCATGTTTCACCATCACAAATTTAGAAAATATTCTATTAAGATATACAGATTGGTATCTGTGTGACAAATACGATCTGATCAATTTCAGACTATCATCATTAGAACCATTAGGTAGTATTTTAGTTTCTTGAGCAAAATATTATGTGAAATAGTGTCGAAGGTCTTTGTCAGAGTGGATAGAAAAGTCCACAGTATGTAAACCACATTACTTTTCTACAAGCGCCAAGCGGTTATTCATTCCATTGCTTTACAGTTCTGTGTCCGCATGCAATCTTCTATCATCTTTCGATTAGTTGTGAAATATGTTTCTGATTTTAGGGATCTGAAATAGGCTCCTTGTTTCTAAATGAACCTGTACATTCAAACTGGACTGGAGCTAAAAGTGAGACCGTATTCTAATGCTTACATAAATCACATGTTGATAACAAATGCAAGTAATACGTTGCCAGACTCAGTCTCTTTTTGTAAATACATCGGGTATTTTTCCCTTGTTTCATCACTCGAGAACAAAATGAGTTTATTCTTTCATTTTTGAAAATGTTTTGGCTTTTATGTCTTGAATTCAATTTTTGTTTCGGGCTCAGACTTTTGTAATACAAGGAGAAATAGCGAGGATCTGCTGGTGTAAACTTCAAAAGCATTTATTTGTTAGCTTAGAGATTGTACAGAACGCAGTTCCTCTGGGAAATAAGCTGCATCAAAGGATATAGGCAGTGAAGCGGTACATGGAGCGCTGACCCATTAGGACACGTGTACTTTCTTCCCGAGATGCGGGTCTGATTAGTTACACGCATGTAGCGCCAAAAGTTTCACGATGTTGCTCTTAAACCCTATATAAGTAGTAGTTATTTATTAGAACTGTAGTATAAGTAGCTAACACTGCGGCACAAATGTCCTTTGCGGGTTAACATCTACGACCCAGGCACTGCATTCCATTTAATACGATTAATACATACTTATTATAAGCAGGGTTCGGATTTTGATCCCTTAAAATATCCAAAATTGTATCAATAAATTAACAAGTATCAACAAATTTATTTCAAGAAGGATCTAAAATGTTGTCTCCACTTCATTGTATAAAGGTACAGCAAAATAATTCGTATCCTTCTGCAACATAAGAACTGAAATTAAGTTTTTAGTTGATTCAAGCTTTTGAATTTCTGTGTTATGGGAAGAAAAACTTGTAAAAAGAGTCCTACCTTTTTTACAAAAACCGTAATGTGTTCGGGTTCTCGAAAACTTGGAAACGCTCATTGTCGGAAATCCCATTTTTTGTTTTCTAAAATTCTCATTTACGCATCCACTGTTACAACTGGAGCATACCTGAATTATGTTGAATGACTAGTAGTGAGATTTTCTACAGTGCAGAAGCTATCAAATGTTTTACCGGTTAGTACTTGACAAATGCGCCTCGAAGTTAGCATCCAGTGGTTTAACAAAAACCCGTTCTACCTTTGTTACATACTCATCTTCAAATTCTCCCCCTATGCTATTCAGATCGGATTCAATTTTGTTAACTGCAGTTCAAGAAACCTCCAGATTCGTGCCTTCCACCAGTACTAATGTGATTCCTTGTTGCTTACGCAACTGAAATTTGGCCTCAAGAGGGCCGGCTGTACTTCAATTTTAGTATTTGAAAATACTAAAGCAATTTCAGTACCATTGCTAGGACTCAAAATTTCGATAACTTGTTTCAGTGTTGGAAAATGATCATAATAATAAAGGAAGTACAGGCAGGCTATGTACAGCCTGAATGAGTTTTGCTGCGTGCCCAAATTCAGCTGGGTTTAACGTCAAACAGACATTTTTAATATTGATTTTATAAGTATGTTTACTGAATTTAAGTAGGAAGAGGTTTCTTTGAGTTGGCATTATGCTGCTTTGGGTGATGATAGAATGATGGGTGTGATTATTTCAGCCAAGAAAATTTTAGTGATTGTGTATAGAATTTTAGGTCAATCAGCTGTAGGCTAGATTAGATGCGGAGCTGTGCCTTTGCTGCTGTAAGGAGATGCTCCGATGTTACTTTTCATGCACATAAGCCCTGTAGGTTACCCGATGTTGCCTAAAGTGCCGTCTTGTGAAGCCATACTCCCCAAGAGATCTAACCGGGACAATTCGACGTTGTGGTAAACTTCGTAGAATTTTGTAACCCGGGGCTTAATTTTGTTCTCCACATATGAAAGGGATAAGGTTTCGTGAAGCAGTCTCACGGTGAAGGAGCAACCAGTAACATTGATAGGCCGAAGTACCCTATTCTGCGCACACTGTAGTATACAAGAGTATGAGGTGGAGCCGCAGAACTTGCAGGGATACATCATTGGTGCGACCCTAAGCCTTCGGAAGAGGTGAGGCTTAGCTGATCGGGCATCGAACCAGAACAGTATAGAGTGAGCTAATAACCCCTTGCACCAGCGTCAAATGATCCCTGATGTGTTCATGGAAAGTTATACCTCTATACAACTTAACTCCCAGATATTGGACAGAGTTTACTTTTTGGTGACAGGGGAATAGTAGGGCCCATGAAGTTAAAGAGCAGTTTGTTATAGGGAGCCCTATATTAAGGTTTTATTTATGGATACTTTTAATGCTACTTTTCTCAGCGCCGAATTGCATATATGACTTGAAAGACCATCCAGTTTTGCTCATAAACCTCTTTATCGGGCTTGAAGATATGTTTACGCGTCACAAATCTATAGAACAGGATCACCGGTTTTAATTTCATTCTAAATTGAAGTAATGCTAAGGATTTTTTGGCCCGAATAAAGAACATCGTTATCCGTCGAAAAAATTACACTTGAAACCTGACACTAGTCAGTTTCCTTGAAGAATTTATTTTTTCTAAATTTCTGTGCAATGCTATGCATAGCATCTGGTATGTAAATATCAAGTATATTACGTTAGCTGTTAGCAATTTTCTACATCACTCGTTTCGTCAATTGATACGAGAATGCTTCCATGTACATTTTTCTGAATCTATTTTGTATTATTTTTTCCAGTTATACCCCACCATTAACAGCAATGTTCATATCGGCGGCTGTTCTCCTTTGGAACACATTGAAGGTGTTAGCTCGTAATGGTTGGTTAGTATCATTAGGTAACGGACACATCCGCACTCTCATCCATACTTCCAGACCCTGGAGAAGATGAGGAATCATATTGGTTGGAGAAATATTTCTACCCCCAGCCGGGAGTCGTACCCGGAACGCTTCCCCGAAACTTGCTAATGGTATTGCCATAGAGAGTTCTTCCAAAGGATTGATTCGTCGCGTTGAACATCGAAAATTTGCTTCTAACTGTAGAAAAATTCAAGTTGGTGTTAATGTTGCTGAAACTAAGGCTTCATAAAAGTTTCTGTAAAATCAGTCGATATAATGTACTTCATGGATACACCTTGTTGCATTAAAAGTTGCATGGACTTCTGCTTACTTGCCATTTGCAGCCCCTGTGCATAATTATTGCGACCCACGTGTTGCCAAACAATGAATTTTCCTTTGGTTGATACAAATTAACAGTTTACCCGTCCATAGAAAAATGCCATCAAATGCAGATGGAATATGCTTTAAATGACAAAATTTACCTGACTTTATTTTAGGCATAGCTGAATGAAATTACGAAAACTGCATGGAACATCACAGTTTCCTCTCAGAAAATCGGTGACAGTAGAAATAACGGACCAGACGCTTATCTTTCAACTTGCACATTGTCGAACACAACAGTACATTCAAAGAGGATAATTTCTTGCTGGGACAAAATGCTGACGTATAGGTATAAAACCAACTCCCAACATCTACATTGTCAACGCAAGGATTAAAATCTATTTATTTTTCAGCTTAAAAGATATATTTTAAGTATACGTATTTTAATTAGTTTAATTGTTTTGCAAAAAAGAAAGGAAAGGGATCCTAAAAAGTAAACAAAGCATAGCAATTATTAAATGATGTAAAAATAAAAAAGCATTACAAGACATTAAACCCCCAAAACAGAAAATATCACAAAAAAGCTACAATAAGATGTATGATTTTATAAACACAGATTCTTGTTCAGTATTTTAAGAGCAATATTACATTACATAAAGACAGGAATAAAGATCATCCTGCTGAACTTCAGAAACTAAGATGTTTTAAAGAGGGACCGAAGTGCTAAAAGTGATTTTCGAAACTACTAAAGCTAGAGCCTCAATTTTTTGTACAGATATTACTAGTAACTAAAGAAGTATGTGTGCCTGTTTTCATCCAATATGTAACTGAATTCTTGATATATGAATTAATTTATACAATCTTATTGCCTAAAATCAAAGTCTAAATTCTTTGAAATATATTGCACAATTAACCTAATTTTGATAAAATTAAATTCCTTAATACCTTGATAAAATATTAAAGGATAGGACTTCTGAAATTCTGCTTAGGTATTTATTAAAAAATTGTTTTATATGTCAAGGCAAAAAAACATCCAAAAGTCAGTGCTTTATCGCAGTAATTATGTTTTAAAAATTAAACTAATTGAAGTATCGAAATCCCCATACACCAGTTTGTTGCACAGTTTCTGAAGTGTGTTGTGTACAATTTTGAGAGCGGTAGCTTTAATATTTTGGGGGAAAATAGATTTTGAATATGCAAAAATAACAAACAAACTGAACTTGAGAGAAATGGCTTGAAAGTTTTGCATGCAGTTTACATGAAAAATATATAACTTGTTTATCTTAGAAAGCTCCAGCACTGTAACTGACACCTTCTTCCCTCCTAGTAGCCTATTGAACCTTAGGTTTTATATGTATTTACTGAAATAGTAGTCTATTTTCACATTCCACCGCTAATTGAGAAGCAAAACCAGAGGTGTCAAGTATCTCCAGGTTCAGAGTTTGTGAAAACAATGTGGGCGTGCTAAATCTTTTGTCAGTTATTTCAACTGGCCAAAATATAAAATAATTTATTTACTCTCAACTACATCCTCCTCTGGTTTATAGGTACTGCATGGCACCTCCATTTTAGAAATCCTTATGTTTTTCTTTTACATTCCAAGAGGCTCTGTTACTTCCTGATTTACTTCAACTGAAGTATCTGTCTTCCCCCTTCTGCTGTTGTTCATTAATTTACACAAAACGGCTATAATACCCTTTATCTTTGGCATTCTAAAACGGTAAAATAATGCAGTACCATATAAATGAATATAGGTACCTTAACCTCTTTCATTTCACAATACATAATTGTTCTAGGTAGGTTTACTGAAATTAACTTATATCACAACTTACGGTGTAATTTTAGGTACAAATGGACACTTGAGTATAATAAATATAATACAAAGAGGAGAAAACCTAACAATAATAACTTTAAACGCCAAGTATCACTTCTATAACACTAGAACAATAACAAAAGAAAGCATAAACAAACATTTCGCGCCATTACACAGGAAGCATAACAAGGAAACGACAAACAACACTCGGTCATTTGGGGGATTCATATAAAAGCTTGCTAAAATAGATTGTAACGCCTATTTTAATATCAAATAGTTCGTAAGTTCTCTGCATTCAACCATGTGGGCGTGCCATTTAAAGCATGAAGAGGAATTTAACCAGCATGGAGTTTTATAAAATGGCGTCCAAACAGGTGATACGTTTGCCCTACGGGCATGAAACTTTGTAAATAAGTAAATTAAATTATGGTGCATACTTTACAACAAAAAACCAAAATTCCATTTTTTTCCACGAAAATGACTAAAACAGCACTTGTGTCCCCCCTTAGCTTTCTTAACCTGTGTAGCTGTTAGCCCTCCATTTTAAACCCCTTTGAAAACACATAATTTGAGGGCATCTGTACCGCTGAGGTTATTGTCTTTTGCACTGCCATTTTACTGTCACAATCAAGGACTGCTGCTCAAAATGACGAATTTGATGCACGATGTATTCCATGTTTCCTTTCGTTATAGATGGTGACGCATGCCTTAATGCCGGGCTTTGATGCATTCCTTTGACTAAAATACAAATCCCACAAGGCTTGGTTACCTGAATGAATGTAGGGAAAATTCTCTGTCAAAAAACATAAAATGTTTTTTTTAGTGCGATAAGGTGACGTCATCTACACATAAGAGTCAAGGTTAATAAGAATAATAATGTATATGTTGTATTTACATGATTTTAGACGCATTACTATGTATTCTCATATAGTCTCCGCAGGCTATTTTTACCAAAATGTGTTTCGTTTATCTACTATATGTTAGTAAAAGTAAGACTTTGCTGAAATATTTTCATTACTCTGGGTACAAATGGGATAAAGAAAATCGCATGAATACCTGGACATATGAAGCGGATTATACTGGCAATGAAATCCTATACTTCTGCTGTGACTTTGAGAAACCACAAATTCTCAGCATTAGTTTAAGAAATTACTAGTATTGAGAGTATTTTGGAAATGCCTAATTCCCCTGAAAAAGAAACTCTTGCTCAATTAAGATGTGTTCCCCAAAGGCTTTATGTATTTCGTGTACTACGTTTTGGGTTTTACAATCACTGCTGCCAAAAAATAGAGTAATGCGTTTCACTTGGCATATACATATATTAAACTTCTGCATTTTAATGAAAATTAATTGTTCTTTCACACTAGCCGTGTGTAGGACGCACTATGAGAGGGTAGAGCCAGTCGGAAAAATTCAATGCCATAGCCGGGATTTGAACCACGGATCTTCTGGTCTCAGTACAGCCGCTCTAAACCATTAAGCTACTATGGCCAACATGCCGATATGACATTAAGATATGACATTTAGAGCAGCTGGACGGAGACCAGAAGATCCGTGGTTCAAATCCTGGCTATGGCATTGAATTTTTCAGTCCAGCTCTACTCTTTCACTGTGCATCCTACACACGGCTAGTGTGAAAGAACAATTAATTTTCATTAATTGTACCTAATAGTGGTCGAAACTATAAAGCCCCGGCCTTAAAGTATTTACAGCAAAGTAAGTCGCCATTAAGGTAGTTGTCTCATGTGCTTATGAGAACTCCTAGTGGTTTACCTGGAAAAAAACACGATTCAGTTAGAGAATTTAATGTCATATCGGCACGTAGGCCATAGTAGCTCAATGGTTTACAACGGCTGTACTGAGACCGTGGTTCAAATCCCGGCTATGATATTGAATATTTCCGACTGGCTCTACTCTTTTATAGTACGTCCTACACACGGCTAGTGTGAGAAAACAATTAATTTCCATTAATTGTACCTAATAGTGGTCCGAACTATAAATCCCGGGCCTTGAAGTACTTACAGCATAGTAAGTCGCTATTAAGGTAGTTATCTCATGTGTTTATGAGAACCCCTAAGTGGTTTACTGGAAAAAACACGCTTCTGTTGGAGAATATGTTATATCGGCACGTTGCCCATAGTAGCTCAATGGTTTAGAGCGGCTGGAAGGAGACCAGCAGATCCGTGGTTCAAATCCCGGCTGTCCAATTGAATTTTTCAGATTGGCTCTACCCTTTTGTACTGCATTTTGGTTACAGTTACAGTTATGTCTGTGAAAATAGAAACGTACATATCAAGACCCATAATGCTGAGCAGTGGTTTGTGATAAAGTATCAATAATCATAACTCTGTTCTCAATAAAATTGTTATGGTTTTGACACCAGATTAAACGCAATCAACAGATGTCGAAAAGGTGTCAACTTGACACTCGATGTTCAAGTTTTTCTCGGGAAGCAAGCCAGATGAAATGACGATTAGAAGTCGACATTTCGGGAGCGTACATAGCTCTCAACATCAGGACATTTATTAAATATTATAACCATAAATGAATCACTGGATAAATCACAAATATAAACAAAGACAAAATACTATCTATATTCGAATTATTGAACAAAAGAGTGTTTTCAGTGAATTAAATGTCAGTTCAGGAGATGGTGTGGGTATAGAAAATTAATTGGGTCAAAGAAACGTAACTACTTATCAAGCTAAATAGATATGTGATCCTTAATTCGACGGATTTCCACTTGTAAGACCGTTTCCAAGAGGAGCTGAACTGAAATCCAGCATCACGATTAAGCGTGCTCCTCTGGGATGAAATGGACAAAGCTTCCTTAATTCTCCGCTCCCAGTAACTGTTACATATTGCCAAGATGGTCGTCTCCTGAAATTTGGCTTTATGGTCGTTATCAAAACAATGCTCTGCCAGTCCAGACTTCTCAGGCTGCATTAAACGAATGCTCCGCTCATGTTCGTTTATTCTGGTAGCGATGGTCCTTCTGGTTTGTCCTATATAAGGTGTATCACATTCACAGGGAATGCTGCACACTTCCGGAACATGGAAGTCCAGTTTGTCTTTCACTGGTCTCAAAAGATGTTTAGTCCTCGGAGGTGGCTTTTGGATGGTCCTGATGTATTTGGCAAGAATTCTGCTGATTCTGCGGGATAGATTGCTGATAAACAGGATACAGGCCTTGGCGGTAGGCGTATCCGACGCTTGTTGTATTACAGGTTTCAGTACCGCATTCCCTGTGAATGTGGGATACCGTATACAGGACAAACCGGAATGTCCATCGCTATCAGAACAAACGAACATGAACGGAGCATTCAATTAATGCAACCTGAGAAGTCTGGATTGGCCAGATAAGGTTTTGATAACGACCATAGAGCCAACTTCCGGGATGCAGCCATCTCAGCAAAATGCAACAGTTACTGGGAGTGGAGAGTTAAGGAAGCTTTGGCCATTTCCTTCGAGATGAGCACGCTTAATCGTGATGCTGCATTTCAGCTCCTCTTGGAAGCCGGTCTTAAGGGTTCCTAGTAATAGATCGCATGCTATTTTTATCATTTGCACCACTTTAGGCCATCACGTAACAATTTAAAGAAACCTTCAACAATCGTTAAAAGTGAAAATCATGATTTAAAAATTAATTTTCTGAGAAACGTTTTTTCTAACACTTTTCAGTATACAAAAAGCCTCACGCATCAAAGTTTTCCATTTAACTCGGTGAAACTTCCAGGCTAGGTCCATAATATGTAAATAAGAAACTTCACAGTCCCGCTTTTTGTTAATACTCATGTTTTGAAAATTATATGGTGTTAACCAATAAAATAAGCTAATATTTTCAAACTTTTCTCAGCTAACAGGTGGAAAATATTTGAGAATAAATGCTACAAGTGTATTCCAAAAAATAAGTATGTGGGTCTTTTAAAATTGTTCTTTACTAGCCATAAACAAAGATTCAATTTAAAAGCTAATTTTTTTACGCGTAGAACATTTTTAATCTTTAAAATACTTTTACAAAAGATAATTAATAATTAATGAGCTAATGGGTGTATCAACATAAAGATTCGCATGCAAGTTTAAAATGATACTCTAATTATATGGCTAAATTTTCATAATGATGGGTTTATTATTAAATAATTTGGAATTTTCATTGTAGCCTTACCTAAAAATGGAAATCCATCGACTTAAGGAGCAGAGCTTTTTTGTAATTTGCGTCCTCCAACGTAAGCATATCGGACGATGCATGGAATGGCTGAAATGATGCTCAAATGGGCCCGGGGTCTATGGAGTCTAGTTACCCGACAATCGTCTTTTAGGATAAGGGAAAACCCCGGAAAAACCTTATCCAGGTAACCCACCCTGACCGAGATTCGAACTCGGGACCTCTTGAACGTGAGGCAGACATGCTACCACCACGCTACCGAGGCGGGCTGTATACGGCTTTATAATCAGGTTAAGTAGTTACGTTTCTTTGACCCAATTAATTTTCTATACTCACGCCATCTCCTGACCTGACATTTAATTTACTGAAAACAGTCTTTTGTTCAGTAATGCCTATACGATAGTGTTTTGTCTTTGTTTATATTTGCGTTATATCCAGCATTTCAATTTGTGGTTATAACATTTAATATATATATCCTGATGATGGAAGAGATGTACACACCCGAAACGTTACGTTACCACGAAAAGTGGCCGCCCGTTTTTTAAAGTCAAGTTTTACGTTATTCTCTTCGTATTGCCTGTGTGCCTAGGGGAAAGTGTTCAGTAATTCCATTTCTGCAAATGCTAATGTTTCTCACGAAGAGATACTTAAAAATTAAGATTTTAAAATACATATTAAAAGAGATATAGGTACATATAAAGTGTAGTTCGTTGAGGAAACTAAGGAATAAAACACATCGAAATTGTTGTTTTGTTTTACCACTCGTACATCGTGTTGGGGAATGTAATTTCCGCAGTATTTATGTTGCGCAGATACTTTAGTAAACACCAAGCTTAACTACATCGTAGTGAAACTCTACAATAAAAGAAAAGGGTGTTAAACTTGAATCTTTTGTCGGACAGGCAGCGGCACGAGGAAAGAAGCAATTTTTTCTTCTGTCCTTTCTTGTGCGAACCTAAGAAAAGAAGCTTTATGGATGGAACGGGAGGAAGATAAGAAAGCACAGGATTAGCAACAGTTGCAAATAAAAGGCGCCGTAATTGGAGTCTCAAGACGAAGCGAGGAAACAGTGCACACAATGTGTGAATTTTAGAACCGTTACTGGATCAAGTTTTAGATGTGGGTGCCTCAGAATGATGCATGACCTACATTTAAAGCAACAGTGGTGGTTTTTCTACAAAGCAAGTGATGCTTAGAGACGTCTTAATAGTGCAAACAATGAGATGGCCTAGCCAAGGAGAGAGATGGAGGTCTGTGTGTTATCACGGCGAAAATTCCCACACTGTAGCCGATGCCTTATTGTGCGTCAGACCCCAGGAGGTAGGATAAAATTAATGCACCCTAATAGCCGCCAGAAATTCATGTGCAGCAATACACCTACGGCAAAACCTTAAAAGGTGTAATCAGGTTGCTCAGCCCGACGGAGTTCCGGGTAAACATAAAGAGCCTACCAAGCCAGCCAGGTTTGGTTGATCAAACCTTCCCCTCTGGTAGGATGGCCGGCCGACCACAGCGCCTTCTTTCAGCCGAACATCCAATCACCACATCAGCGCAACCCACCGGCAACCTCACTGGGTGTTCATACCTGGAAAGACCTGATGGAGAGAATGAAACGAATCAAATGTAAGCTTTTGCTTTAGTAGCCCGGACAAACCAATGTCAGAATGGTCGGCTGCGGAAATCAAACTGTTGACCTCCCAAATGCAGGCCCCGGATGTTAGATTGATGGGAGTAATGAAATGATGGAAACAGGGTTTATAGTCGGCTGATCGCCATGTAGACCACTAACAAGCAAGGGGGAAGAGTGGGAATATGTATATAATTTTTGTCTGTTTCTTGATGTGACATTGCACAAAATGAAAAAAAAAAAAAATAGTAAATAAATAAATAAGAAATGAAGAAGAATGTTACATTCTAAATTTGGTGTTTAGGTTTCAGTGACGTCTAAGGATTGGACAGGATTTTCAAGAAAATCTCCCCATGTCAATCTAACTTATGCTTAATATTTTCAGGTTATCAAAGGTTTATTTATTGATTTTGGTATACGCTATTTTTCTTAGAGCTATGTACCCGATATATAAACACATATGTGTATTATTCCGTGGTAAAACGAGCGAGATAGCTCGGGTGGTTTAGTCTGTGGCCGGCAATCGGGAGGTGCGGGTTCAATTCCCATGGCCAGCCTAGTTGACCCATGGGATTTTACGAGGATTCTCCCGGGTCACCAGGCGAATGCCGGGTAGGTTAATGACATCCCCAAATTTCCTGTCCCTCCATTTCACCTACACTATCATTTTAAGTTAACTCTCAGCTGGTTATCCCTTTCAGGACAGAAGTGCCAGCGGTGCTTGGCAGGATGATATGTTCCTGGTAAACGCCTTCTTCCTCTAGTAGGACCGTCTCCGTCTTCCGAGCAGAACACCGTAGGAGGTATGTCGGTCGTGCAAGCCTGCCGGGAGGTTTCCAAGCTAAGGTATGTCGCTCTCCAGTCGCCGTGACTGCCATGGGTCGCGCAGGGAGAGATGCCGGTTATACAGACGGGAGCAAATGTATTCCGATGAGAGCAACACTGACCTATGGGAGCGAGGTGAGCTTCTCATCAGTTAGTTCTGCCAGGACGGTTCAGTTTCCCTATACCTGACCAGCGAGTACGGCGCACACGTATTTAAGCCTCAGTGGAAAATAAAAACAGTTTTGCCACATGTAACGTAGGTGGCTTTATACGGCTCTCTAGTATCTACTTAGGCATTTATCGATCCTTCTTTTAATGCCGTTTTTCTTCTCTCTCCCTCGCTCCCTCCCTCCCTCCCTCTCTCTCACACACAAACACCTCAACCATTCTAATCTCCCCTTCTTCTTATTAAATCTTCTTCTAATACTCAAAGTAGTAGTTTTATCTGTAAAGAAATATTTCCACGTTTCATAAGTTAGCGATATTTAATATACTACCAAACTGTGTGGAATTTAAATTTAGTGTGACTCGTTTAACAAAAAAATGCATTTACTTCCTTTGTTACAGTTTTCAAGAACAGCTTATATGGTCATACTACTACAATTAATATAGCCATCAAATTAAAAACCAATACCTGTATATTTAACGACCAACGAACAAAAATAAAATAATTATTTTGTTTGATAGTGAGAGTACAATCTCAAAATCACGATATCGTCACCGGCATTTCGAAGGTTTCACGGATGAGTTCTTTAAATGTCATTAAACTGATATGATGTATTTCACTTTTAGCTACACGTAGAAACTATGGAACTAGACCTGGTCTGAACTGGCAACCTTGGAAACAGCATGCAGCTCGTAAGATCTCCTGCTAAGTTTTTAGTAGCAATAGTAGTATTTATCATCATCATCATCATCATCATCATCATCATCATCATCATCATCATCATCATCATCATCATCATCATCATCATCATCATCATCATCATCATGATCATCATCATCATGATCATCATCATCATGATCATCATCATCATGATCATCATCATCATCATGATCATCATCATCATCATCATTATCATTATCATTATCATTATCATTATCATCATTATTATTATTATTATTATTATTATTATTATTATTATTATTATTATTATTATTATTATTATTATTATTATTATTATTATTATTATTATTATTATTATTATTATTATTATTATTATTATTATTATTATTATTATTATTATTAGCCTGGCGACCCGGGAAACGCCTGAAAAACTCCATAGGTCACTTAGGTCGGCCACGGGAATCAAACCCGGACCTCCCGAATGCGGGCTACAGACTAAACCACCTGAGCCCAACCCGCTCGGTTATACAGGAAGGGAATAATACTCATGGATGTGGTATATGACAGATATAACACCAAAACATTCGCTCTATGCTTCTAAAATAATGTTATCAAAAATGCACATGATGCTATTTACCAAACATAAAACCAGTACAATGAAATATCTTGATAGATGCCACATATTGTGAACCACAGAAGAGTTTGCTATTTTCTCATACCTACCTCAAATATTGGCCTCTTGAACTTCATGAATTTGTTTAAATAACATCCTTCACCAAGTTATATAGGATGTAAGAAATGGGTGAAATCCCATGGTCCATAGACCTTAAGAGTTAACTTACATAATCTTTCAGCATAAGCGTAAACGCCGGACTAAGCTTTATTGAGATAACCTACCGTAATTAAATTTCGAACCGGCACCTCTTGGATGCAAGGTACACATGCTACCACCAGGCTACAGAGGGAAGCTCTTCTTAATTTCGGGTTACTTAACTCACTGAATATATTTACAAAGCTTGATTAGGAAATATATTGTTCTATGTAAAGTCACCAGCTACCTGAAAAAAAAAGGAAACCCAAACAGTATATTCAAAACCCTTAACAAGCGTCCTAAGAAGTAGTTGTGCATCTTCTAATTTATTAGTCAGTCCTCTGCTGGTTTTCTATAAAATTTCTATTTCAATGGACTATAAATGGTAAAAAGAGTACACTTTCTAGGTCAGATGCATACTTTTGTACTTTCTTAGTATTTTTAGAAATAAACAAAAAAATTCTATTTTGACGGAAATAGTTACTTCCAAACTGCCCGCAGCGTTAGCGTGGTGGTAGCATGCCTGCTTCACGTTCAAGAGGTCCGGAGTTCGAATCTCTGTCAGGGTGAGTTACCTGGATAAGGTGTTTTCCGGAGTTTTCCCTTATGCTAAAAGACGAATGTTGGATAACCCTAAGCTCTATGTACCCTGGGCTCATTTGAGTATCTTTTCACCTATCTCTTTCATTCATCGTCCGATATGACGTAATTTTGGACGACGTAAATTACAGCAACAAAAAAATCCACCCTAGCAATGTGTAGGCTAAGCTTCCGATGAGTAGAACCAGACTCATAAATTCAATGCCATAGCAGGGATACGAACTACGGATGTCCCGCTCTCTGTCCGGTTGCTCTTTAATCACTGAGCTACTATGGCCAACGTGCCGAATTGACAACTGGTGGTGTTTAAAATTAAGTGTAGTTAGTTTCCAAAAAACTTACATTATTTCCTTTGTTACCGTTCTCAAGAACAGCTTATGTGGATATACCACTACAATTAATATAGCCATCAAATTAAAAACAAATCCCTGTATATTTAAACACCACCGAATTATATAAAATAATTATGTTGTATGATAGTGAGAGTACAAACTCAAAATCACATTATCGTCACCGGCATGTAGATGGTTTCGCGGATGAGCTCTTTAAATGTCAGTAAAACTAATAAGATGTATTTATCTTTTAGCTACACGTAGAAAATATCGAACTAGACCGGGCTTGAACTGGCCACCTTGGAGACAGAATGTAGCACGTTAGGTCTCCAGATCAGCTTTAAGTAGCGGTAGCGATATATCATCATCATCATCATCATCATCATCATCATCATCATCATCATCATCATCATCATTATTGCTGGGTAGAATGATTAAATGCAGGATTATGTGCTATTACGTTCATCGTCAATTGCCTCCTGTGGTCGGTGGAGGAAAACCTTGTCACAGTTGATGGGCACGTAAACCTAACCTTCGCTTTCACTTGGCTAAACTAATCGAGCATAGACTTCTGTTACCCTTGCCTCTCCAACCTCCTGGTCCATTGGAAACCTTTTGCACCGTCATGTACCTATGACCGAAGTAGGGCAATACCGGGAGTAAGAATGAGGTGAGAGTCGACAGGGGCGGGCGTCCCAAGGAGCTACAACAATGCAGGTGACAAGGTCCCTACATGTTACCTAGATGGAAACCTCCACCCCGGTAGGACAAAACAACGGACATTCCCTCTAAGTGAGTGAAAAGCGAACCCAGCATTCGGGGGACCAGAGAAAAAATTGGTTCACTCAAAGTATATCATCCTGCCATACAGCGCTGAGACACCCGCTGACACTTCTACTCTGAAACAGACCACCAGATGAGACATATGTAAAATTATAATGTAGATTAAATGGAGAGACAAAGAATTCAAGGAATGTAATGAGCCTACAGGACTACTCCTCTGGCGACACGGGAAACACCCGTAAAACCCCATGGATCACGTATGTCGGCCGCGGTAATGGAACCCGTACCTTCCGAATGCGGGCCACAGATGGAACCACCTGAACCAACCCGCTCAGTTATACAGGAAGTGAATGATTCTCATGTATGTTGTAGGTATGTTGGTCGAGATTAAAACCAATTTTCCTCTCAATTTCAGATATTACAACAAAACATTCGCTCTATGCTTGTAAAATAATGATATCAACAATAGGCATGATTCTATTTACAAACATAGAACCAGTACAAAGAAATATCTCGATAAATGCCAAAATATGCAAGCTGCACCAAGGTTTATTTTCTCATGCCTACCTCAAATATTGGCCCTGGAACTTAATAACTGTGTAAAAATATCATCCTTCAATGAGTTATATAGGATGTACGAAATGGTTGAAGTCCCAGGGTCCATAGACCTTAACAGTTACCTGACATTAATGTTTCAACTTAAGGGAAAATCCCGGAAAAAGCGGTATCGAAATTACCCACCGTAACAAAAATTCGAACTGGTACCCCTTGGATGTAAGGTACACACGCTAACACCAGGCTACAGAGAGAAGACTTCTTAAATGCGAGACGAATGGTTTTTTGACTCACTGAAATGTATTTACAAAGCTAGCTTTGGAAAGAAATTCTGTATGTAAAGACACCAGCTACAAAAAAAGATTAAAACAGTATATTCAACAGCCTTAACAAGTGTCCAAAGAAGTACTTGTACATCTCCTTTATTCGCCATACCTCTGCGTGTTTTCTTTAAAATTACCAATTCAATGGGCTATATGCTAGGTCAAACGCATCCCTTAGTCCTTTCTTAGTATTTTAAGAAATAAGCAAAACAAATTCAATTTTGACGGAAATAATCATATCTTCCACACTCCCCGCCTCGGTAACATGGTGGAAGCATGTCTGCCTCACGTTCAAGAGGTCCCGGGTTCGAATCTTGCTCAGAGTGAGTTACCTGTATAAGGTTTTTGCAGGGTTTTCCCTTAACCTTAAAGACGAAAGTCGGGTAACTCTAATATCTATGTATCCTGGGCCCATATGAGCATCATTTCATTCATCGTCCGATATGACCTTCATTTGGAGGAAGAAAAAAAAAGTTCCACACTAGTCATGTTAAGGCTAAGGTTCCGGTGAATAGAGCCCCACTAAAAAATTCAATGCTATAGCGAGTATTTGAACCACGGATCACCCGCTCTCCGTCCGGTTGCTCTTAAACACTGAGCTACTATGGCCAATGCGCAGACATGACAACTGACTGGTATATTTCCCGATAGACAACTAGGGATTCTCATAATCAATGAGGCACACAGTGGCAACATACTATGGTGTAAGTGATTAAGTCCCAGGACTCATAGTTAAACCAGTTTCACCGCATTGAGCCTGAGAGATCATTGGTTCAAATACTGGCTATGGCATTGAATTTTTCAGTCTGGCTCATCTCATCCAAAATTTAGCCTACACACTTGTAGTGTGGAGGAAATGATTATTTTCCATCAATTTACCTTAACAACATAGTGACTTAATTATGAAACCGGGGACTAAGATACTCACAGCATAGTCAGTCTCCGCAAATGCGCTGGTCTCTTAGCATATGAGTTCCAATATTGGTCTATCGGGAAATATACGAGTCAGTTGGAGAATTTAATGTTATGTCGGCATGTTGGCTATAGTAGCTCAGTGGTGTTGAGCTACCGCACGGAGGCCGCGGCATCATTATTTCATATCACGGCTATGGCATTGAATATTTCCGTCTGGCTCGGTTCATTCAAATTCTTTTTTTTAAACAGTCCCTTCGTAGTCGTTCCTGAAAAATTACTAAAAACATTTCTTTGTATGTTCTACATGTAACAGAATGGTATTACTGGAGGAGCAATACATTTGATCTGCACATCTGAATGCATTCTATAGGAAACTTGGGGTAATTTTTGAGTCATGCAACGGGAATAGTTCAAGTAGGCGACAAACACAATACCATTTTGGAGGAACTAGTAAAGACTGGTAGACGGAGCGTTTTCTTTTTTTGGGGGGGGGGGGTGAAGATACTGTTTTTGTAATAGTACAAACTTTGAATCGCATAACTTTGGACCAACTCAAGGATATTTGGGTACACATTTGTATGTGTTTTGGTGGTTGTTGGTTATTTATATGACAATCCAAGTTTTGTATTGTGGATAAATTTTGGAATATCGAAACAGTTTCTTTCATTCTTTCCTATTTGTGGTAATTTTACGTCGTTCAACGTTAAGTCATATCGGACGTTGAATGAAATGGGTGAAATGTTGCTCAAATGAGTCCAGGGTCCATGTATATTAGAGCTACCTGATATTAATATTTCAGGATTGGGGAAAACCCCGAAAAATTTCTTATCCATGTAGCGGAACCTGAAAGACATTCGAACTGAGGACCTCTAGAATTTTAAATACACACCACCGCTACCATAGAGACGAGAAGGTCAATCCAAACAAACGTATTTCAGTGAATGAGAATCACAAGAATGTTGCTTACACATTTCTAACATAGAACATTAAATCAAAAAACAAGTTGATCATCCAGGGGTATCACCCTACAGATTATTTCACCTTTAAGTGTAAATACTATAGCAGTAACACTACATGTCCAAAGTCGGCTCTTGTAACATTAAACACACGGTGTAGTGGAACTGAAAGCTCTCAATACCTTTTGTTAACCTTTTGTTTGTCGTATACGATTACTGATTTGTCAGATATAATCTCTGTATACGCTGCAGATTCTGGACACAAAATCAAGTAACATTAAAGCCAAATTTATGTAAGCGAAGGGCATAAACAAATTAAATACTCTGTGGCAGTAACCGTGGAAAGGTAGAGCCAGAGCCATAGCCTGGATATGAACCACTGATGACTTTCTGTTAAACATGGCAACATACCAGCATAACATAAACTGTCCAACTGAATCAGCAAAATATTCCAATATTACAAGTGAAACACATAACTTAAATAAACTTGAAATCATAGCAAATTTCTCTACATATATATTCACTTTAGAGCGCTTCCTTTCCAATAAACAATTATTAGTTTTTTTAGATTTTATCTCACTGTATAAATTAAATATTTATATCAAAAATAGTCATAATGCTATTGACAAAACATACAACCAGGACAAAGAAATATCTTGGTAAATGCCAGAATATGAAAACTGCAGAAATGTATCTTATTTTCTCTTACCCACCTTAATAATTGGCCTCTGGAACTTCTTAAATTTGTTTACAATAATATCCGTCAATTAGTTATATAAGAAAAGGGTGAAGTCCCAGGATCCATAGACCTTAAGAGTTACCTGACATAAATGTTTCAGCATAAGGGAAAACATCGGCAATAGCGTACCTCTTGGACTTAAGGTAAACATCCTAACACCATGCTACAGAAAGAAGCTCTTGTTAAATTCCAGATATATAGTTTTTTAGCTCACTGAATATACCTATAAAGCTAGTCTACTTTCAAGCATCGCCTGATATGACTTAATGCTGGAGGACGTAGGTTACAAAAAGAAAGGGGAAAAAAAGCTTCCACACTAGCCCTGTGTAGGCTAAGGTTCCGATGGGTAGAGCCAAAGCAAAAATTTCAACGCCACATCCGGGATTTGAACCTCGGAACCCCCACTCTCTGAACTGATACTCCTGGACACAGAGCTACTATAGCCAACGTGTGGATAGGACAACTGACTGGTACATTTCCCGATAGACCACTACGGGTTCTCTTTAGCTGTGAGATACTCAACTTTTGCAGCGACTTACTATGCTGTAAGTACTCAAGTCCCAGGCTTCATTGTTAAACCAGTAAATAAACATGGAGAACGGGAGATCATTGGTACAAATCGCGGCTATGGCATTGAAATTCTCAGTCTGGCTGTATTCATCCAAATCTCTACACAGATTATCTTACCCGTAAGTGGAAATTGTATAGCAGTATACACTGCATGCATGGAGTAGTCTCAGATAGCAACAGACCCCTGTTGTAGAAGATGATAGAGCTGTAAATACTTTTTGGTGAACTTTGTTTGTTAAAAAAGATAACTGAACTGGCTAAATAAATCACAGGCACATGCTAATTTGCCGAAGTCTGACTAAGGCTCAAATCAAAACGAAATCTTAGCGGATAGCTCTAGATATATATTCAGTTTAGAACACTTCCATTTCAATAAAATATTACTAGCTTTTTTAGAACTTATCTCACTGTATGGTATATATACTCCACGTCTTTTTGCCAGAGATAACAATTAAATACACTTCATATCTAAGTAAAATTATTGCAATTAGTAACTTATCTTTGCGAATATTTAGAAAACTTGTTACCGGCTATACAATTTTACAGGGAGAGCCATCTCTACGCAGAGATATGCGTTGCTCAGTTGCGGGTCTTCCGTGGCGGGCAATTTAAAATAAGAACAAAATCGTCTTGCTCATGATCTATATTTATAACAAAACATTAATATATTTCACTCACACTACTTTCTCAATCCACTCTTTCACACAGGCTTATTTTTCCACCTGCTCCAAATGTAAGGTAAAAGTTATTACACGTTTCCTTTTTTTTACAGGAACGATAAAGTGTCTAAATGTGTAACCAACTTTTGAAACATAACCTACGATAGAGATCAGCTCCTAGAACGTTTTGGTGATTAATATTGTTGCTATTATTGTTGCATATTATATACAATTGTAATTAAGCTCTTTTTTCATGTACACCGTTTCGAATTTATGAAGTGCAGCATTTGAACATAGATTTTGGGAATTCCGTAATTTTGGTACGGGAACTTTATTTGGTATGAGAAAATGTCCAGGGCATGTGTTATTATCGGACCATTTTGTAATTGCGAACAGCGTTATTAGATTTATTGTGCTACATTGCCGATCACATGCGCTGTGACTTGTGGCAAGTTATTCAACTGTCTGATTGTGCATTTAAGATGGCACCAGAAAAAGAATCGGAAACAAAAGTACAGCTAGAGCACAAAACAGGTATAATGTGCATTATAATTAGCTTGATTTCAGTTCATTGCTTGTAATTCTACAGTCTATTCGTTAGGAGATAAAGCTGATTTTGTAATATGAATAAAAACACGCGACATTGCAACTTACGTGCTCCAGGGTTTCTTTCTAGGTTTTTGGTTCCAAGGTATTGAAAACGGCGCTGATCTTCAATTTTTCATGTGTTATTTTTAGGCAGTTATTTTATAAAATTTTTTAGAAGATCAGATTTTCTTATGGAAACCTGCAAATTGCTAACGAACTATGACTTTAACTGCACTGCAATTTGGGTTACGTCTACTACGTAGAGCATAGCGTTTTGATCCGCTTACCTCTCCAACTTCCTCGTCCATCGGAATATCTTTGATCCGTTGTGTACCTATGCCTCAAGTAGGGCGTTGCTTTGTGTAAGGATGTGGCGAGAGTCGACAGGGGCGACCGTCCCAAGGATCTAAAACAATGCAATTGTCAGGGTCTCTACAAGCTTCGAAGATGGAAACCTCTACCCTGGTAGGCCAGGGAAACGGAAATTCCGCCACGTGTTTGGGAAGCGGTCCAAGCATTCGGGGGACCAGAGGAAAAACTGGTTTACTCAGAGTATATCATCCTGCCATACAGCGCTGTGACACCCGCTGACACTTCTACTCTGAAACAGACCACCAGATGAGACATATGTAAAATTATAATGTAAATGAAATGGAGAGACAAAAAATTCAGGGAATGTAATGAGCCTACAGGACTACTCCTCTGGCGACACGGGAAACACCCGTAAAACCCAATGGATCACGTATGTCGGCCGCGGTAATGGAACCCGTACCTCCCGAATGCGGGCCACAGACTGTAGGCTAAGGTTCCGATGGGTAGAGCCAAAACAAAAATTTCAACGCCACATCCAGGATTTGAACCACGGATGCCCCACTCTCTGACCAGATACTCCCCGACACAGAGCTACTATGGCCAACGTGTGGATAGGACAACTGACTGGTACATTTCCCGATAGACCACTACGGGTTCTCTTTAGCTGTGAGACACACAATTTTTTGTAGCGACTTACTATGCTGTAAGTACTCAAGTCCCAGGCTTCATTGTTAAGCCAGTTAAACCACATGGAGAACGGGAGATCATTGGTTCAAATCGCGGCTATGGCATAGAAATTCTCAGTGTGGCTGTATTCATTCAAATATTAACACAGATTATTATTCCTGTAAGTAGAAATTGTATAGAGGAATACACTGCATGCATGGAGTAGGCTCAAATAACAACAGACCCATGTTGTAGAAGAAGAGAAAGCTGTAAATAAATTTTGGTGAACTTTCTTTGTTATAAATGATAACTGAACTGGCTAAACAAATCACAGGCACATGCTAATTTGCCGAAGTCTGACTAAGGCTCAAATCACAACGAAATATTAGCGGTTAGCTCTAGCTATGTATTTAGTTCAGAACGCTTCCATTTCAATAAACAATTACAAGTTTTTTAGAACTTATCTCACTGTATGGTATAGTTACTCCACGTCCTTTTGCCATAGATAACAATTAAATATAGTTCATATCGAAGTAACCTCACTGCAATTAGTAACTTATCTTTGCGAATATTTAGAAAACTTGTTACCGGCTATACAATTTTACAGGTAGAGCCATCTCTACGCAGAGATACGCGTTGCTCAGTTGCGGGTCTTCCGCGGCGGGCAATTTAAAATAAGAAGAAAATCGTCCTGCTCATGATCTATATTTATTACAAAACGTTAATATATTTCACTCACACTACTTTCTCAATCCACTCTTTCACACAGGCTTATTTTTCCACCTGCTCCAAATGTAAGGTAAAAGTTATTACACGTATCCTTTTTTTTTACAGGAACGATAAAGTGTCTAAATGTGTAACCAACTTTTGAAACATAACCCACGATAGAGATCAGCTCCTAGAACGTTCTGGTGATTAATATTGTTGCTATTATTGTTGCATATTATATAAAATTGTAATTAAGCTCCTTCTTTCATGTACACCGTTTAGAATTTATGAAGTGCAGCATTTGAACATAGACTTCGGGAATTCCGTAATATTGGCAAGGGAACTTTATTTGGTATGAGAAAATGTCCAGGGCATGTGTTATTATCGGTCCATTTTGTAATTCGGAACAGCGTTATTACATTTATTGTGCTACATTGCCGAAGGCATGCGCTGTGCATTGTGGCAAGTTATTCAACTGTCTGATTGTGCATTTAAGATCGCACCAGAAAAAGAATCGGAAACAAAAGTACAGCTAGAGCACAAAACAGGTAAAATGTGTATTATAATTATCTTGATTGCAGTTCATTGCTTGTAATTCTACAGTCTATTCGTTTGGAGATAAAGCTGATTTTGTAATATGAAAAAAACACGCGATATTGCAACTTACGTGCTCCAGGGTTTCTTTCTAGGTTTTTGGTTCCAAGGTATTGAAAACAGCGCTGATCTTCAATTTTCATGTGCTATTTTTAGGCAGTTATTTTATAAACTTTTTTAGAAGATCAGATTTCCTTATGGAAACCTGCAAATTGCTAACGAACTATGACTTTAACTGCACTGCAATTTGGGTTACGTTTACTACGGAGAGCATAGCGTTTTGATCCCCTTACCTCTCCAACCTCCTCGTCCATCGGAATATCTTTGATCCGTTGTGTACCTATGCCTCAAGCAGGGCGTTGCCGGGTGTAAGGATGTGGGGAGAGTCGACAGGGGCGATCGTCCCAAGGATCTAAAAGAATGCAATTGTCAGGGTCTCTACAAGTTTCGAAGATGGAAACCTCTACCCTGGTAGGCCAGGGAAACGGAAATTCCGCCACGTGTTTGGGAAGCGGTCCAAGCTTTCGGAGGACCAGAGGAAAAACTGGTTCACTCAGAGTATATCATCCTGCCATACAGCGCTGAGACACCCGCTGACATATCTACTCTGAAACAGACCACCAGATGAGACATATGTAAAATTATAATGTAGATTAAATGGAGACACAAAAAATTCAGGGAATGTAATGAGCCTACAGGAGTATTCCTCTTGCGACACGGGAAACACCCGTAAAACCCCATGGGTCACGTATGTCGGCCGCAGTAATGGAACCCGTACCTCCCGAATGCGGGCCACAGATGGAACCACCTGAACCAACCCGCTCAGTTATACAGGAAGTGAATGATTCTCATGTATGTTGTAGGTATGTTGGTCGAGATTAAAACCAATTTTCCTCTCAATTTCAGATATTACAACAAAACATTCGCTCTATGCTTGTAAAATAATGATATCAACAGTAGGCATGATGCTATTTACAAACATAGAACCAGTACAAAGAAATATCTCGATAAATGCCACAATATGAAAACTGCACAAAGGTTTATTTTCTCATACCCACCTCAAATATTGGCCCTGGAACATAATAACTGTGTAAAAATAACATCCTTCAATGAGTTATATAGGATGTACGAAATGGTTGAAGTCCCAGGGTCCATAGACCTTCAGAGTTACCTGACATTAATGTTTCAACTTACGGGAAAATCCCGGAAAAAGCGCTATCGAAATTACTCACCGTAACTAAAATTCGAACTGGTACCCCTTGGATGTAAGGTACACACGCTAACACCAGGCTACAGAGGGAAGCTCTTCTTAAATGCGAGACGAATGGTTTTTTGACTCACTGAAATATATTTACAAAGCTAGCTTCGGAAAGAAATTCTGTATGTAAAGACACCAGCTACAAAAAAAAAAAAAAAAAATCAAAAGAGTATATTCAACACCCTTAACAAGTGTCCAAAGAAGTACTTGTGCATCACCTTTATTTGCCATACCTCTGCATGTTTAATTTAAAATTTCCAATTCAATGGGCTTTATATATTTTATAAAGAGTACAAGTTCTAGGTCAAACGCATCCCTCAGTTCTTTCTTAGTATTTTAAGAAATAAGCAAAGCAAATTCAGTTTTGACGGAAATAGTCATATCTTCCACAGTGCCCGCCTCGGTAACATGGTGGAAGCATGTCTGCCTCACGTTCAAGAGGACCCGAGTTCGAATCTTGCTCAGAGTGAATTTACCTGTATAAGATTTTTCCCGGGTTTTCCCTTAACTTTAAAGACGAAAGTCGGGTAACTCTAATATCAATGTATCCTGGGCCCATATGCGCATCATTTCATTCTTCGTCCGATATGACCTTCATTTGGAGGAAGAAAAAAAATTTCCACACTAGTCATGTGTGGGCTAAGGTTCCGATGAATAGAGCCACACTAAAAAATTCAAGCTATAGCCAGTATTTGAACCACGGATCACCCGCTCTCCGTCCGGTTGCTCTTAAACACTGAGCTACTATGGCCAATGTGCAGACATGACAACTGACTGGTATATTTCCCGATAGACCACTAGGGGTTCTCACATACTATGAAACACACAGTGCCAACATACTATGGTGTAAGTGCTTAAGTCCCAGGCTTCATAGTTAAACCAGTTTCACCGCATTGAGCCTAAGAGATCATTGGTTCAAATACTGGCTTTGGCATTGAATTTTTTAGTCTGGCTCATCTCACCAAAATTTCGCTTACACACTTCTAGTGTGGAAGAAATGATTATTTTTCATCAATTTACCTTAACAATATAGTGACTTAATTATGAAACCAGGGACTAAGATACTCACAGCATAGTAAGTCGCCGAAATGTGCTTGGCTCTTAGCATATGAGTTCCAATATAAGTCCAACGGGAAATATACGAGTCATTTGGAGATATTAATGTTATGTCGGCATGTTAGCTACAGTAGCTCAGTGGTGTTGAGCTACCACACGGAGGCCGCGGCATCATTATTTCAAATCGCGGCTATGGCATTGAAGATTTCCGTCTGGCTCTGTTCATTCAAATTCTTTTTTTTAAACAGTCCCTTCGTAATCATTTCTGAAAAATTACTAAAAACACTTCTTTGTATGTTCTCCCAGTAACAGAATGGTATTGCTGGAGGAGCAATACATTTGACCTGCACATCTGAATGCATTCTATAGGAAACAGGGGGGATTTTTGAGTCATGCACTGGGAATAGTTCAAGTAGGCGAAAAACACAATACGATTTTGGAGGAATTAATAAAGATTGGTAGGGAACGTCTTCGTTTTTTTTTGGGGGGGGGGGGTGAAGATACTGTTTTTGAAATAGTACAACCTTTGAATCGCATAACTTTGGACCAACTCAAGGATATTTGGGTACACATTTGTATGTGTTCTGGTCGTTGTCCGTTATTGATATGACAATCCTAGTTTTGTATTGTGGATAAATTTTGGAATATCGAAACAGTTTCTTTCTTTCTTTCCTAATTGTGGTAATTTTACGTCGTTCAACGTTAAGTCATATCGGACGTTGAATGAAATGGGTGAAATGTTGCTCAAATTAATCCAGGGTCCATGTATATTAGAGCTACCTGATATTAATATTTCAGGATTAGGGAAAACCCCCAAAAAATATCTTATCCATATAGCGGAACCTTAACGACATTCGAACTGAGGACCTCTAGAATTTTAAATACACACCACCGCTACCATTGGGACGAGAAGGTGAATCCAAACAAACGTATTTCAGTGAATGAGAATCACAAGAATGTTGCTTACACATTTCTAACATAGAAAATTAAAACAAAAGACACGTTGATCATCCAGCGGTACCAACCTACAGATTATTTCACCTTTAAGTGTAAACACTATAGCAGTAAACACTACATGTACGAAGTCGACTCTAGTAACATTAAACACACGTTGTAGAGGAACTGAAAGCTCTCAATACCTTGTGGTAACCTTTTGTTTGTCATATACGATTACTGATTTGTCATATATAATCTCAGTATACACTGCATATTCTGGACACAAAATCAAGTAACATTAAAGCCAAATATATGTAAGTGAGAGGCATAAACAAATTAAATACTCTGTGGCAGTAACCGTGGAAAGGTTGAGCCAGAGCCATAGCCTGGATATGAACCACGGATGACTTTCTGTTAAACATGGCAACATACCAGCATAACATAAACTGTCCAACTGAATCATCAAGATATTCCAATATTACAAGCGAAGCACGTAACTCAAATAAACTTGAAATCATAGCAAATAGCTCTACATATATATTCACTTTAGAACGCTTCCTTACCCATAAACAATTATTAGTTGTTTTAGATTTTATCTCACTGTATAAATTAAATATTTATATCAAAAATAGACATAATGCTATTGACGAAACATACAACCAGGACAAAGAAATATCCTGGTAAATGCCAGAATACGAAAACTGCAGAAATGTGTATTATTTTCTCTCACCCACCTTAATAATTGGCCTCTGGAACTTCTTAAATTTGGGTAAATTATATCCGTCAATTAGTTATATAAGATGTAAGAAAAGGGAGAAGTCCCATGATCCATAGACCTTAAGAGTTACCTGACATAAATGTTTCAGCATAAGGGAAAACATCGGCAATAGCGTACCTCTTGGACTTAAGGTAAACATCCTAACACCATGCTACAGAAAGAAGCTCTTGTTAAATTCCAGATATATAGTTTTTTAGCTCACTGAATATACCTATAAAGCTAGTCTACTTTCAAGCATCGCCTGATATGACTTAATGCTGGAGGACGTAGGTTACAAAAAGAAAGGGGAAAAAAAGCTTCCACACTAGCCCTGTGTAGGCTAAGGTTCCGATGGGTAGAGCCAAAGCAAAAATTTCAACGCCACATCCGGGATTTGAACCTCGGAACCCCCACTCTCTGAACTGATACTCCTGGACACAGAGCTACTATAGCCAACGTGTGGATAGGACAACTGACTGGTACATTTCCCGATAGACCACTACGGGTTCTCTTTAGCTGTGACACACACAACTTTTGCAGCGACTTACTATGCTGTAAGTACTCAAGTCCCAGGCTTCATTGTTAAACCAGTAAATAAACATGGAGAACGGGAGATCATTGGTACAAATCGCGGCTATGGCATTGAAATTCTCAGTCTGGCTGTATTCATCCAAATCTCTAAACAGATTATCTTACCCGTAAGTGGAAATTGTATAGCAGTATACACTGCATGCATGGAGTAGTCTCAGATAGCAACAGACCCCTGTTGTAGAAGATGAGAAAGCTGTAAATACGTTTTGGTGAACTTTGTTTGTTAAAAAAGATAACTGAACTGGCTAAATAAATCACAGGCACATGCTAATTTGCCGAAGTCTGACTAAGGCTCAAATCAAAACGAAATCTTAGCGGATAGCTCTAGATATATATTCAGTTTAGAACGCTTCCATTTCAATAAAATATTACTAGCTTTTTTAGAACTTATCTCACTGTATGGTATATTTACTCCACGTCTTTTTGCCAGAGATAACAATTAAATACACTTCATATCTAAGTAAAATTATTGCAATTAGTAACTTGTCTTTCGAATATTTAGAAACTTGTTACCGGCTATACAATTTTACAGGTAGAGCCATCTCTGCGCAGAGATACGCGTTGCTCAGTTGCGGGTCTTCCGTGGCGGGCAATTTAAAATAAGAACAAAATCGTCTTGCTCATGATCTATATTTATAACAAAACATTAATATATTTCACTCACACTACTTTCTCAATCCACTCTTTCACACAGGCTTATTTTTCCACCTGCTCCAAATGTAAGGTAAAAGTTATTACACGTTTCCTTTTTTTTAAAGGAACGATAAAGTGTCTAAATGTGTAACCAACTTTTGAAACATAACCTACGATAGAGATCAGCTCCTAGAACGTTTTGGTGATTAATATTGTTGCTATTATTGTTGCATATTATATAAAATTGTAATTAAGCTCTTTTTTCATGTACACCGTTTCGAATTTATGAAGTGCAGCATTTGAACATAGATTTTGGGATTTCCGTAATTTTGGTACGGGAACTTTATTTGGTATGAGAAAATGTCCAGGGCATGTGTTATTATCGGACCATTTTGTAATTCGGAACAGCGTTATTACATTTATTGTGCTACATTGCCGATCACATGCGCTGTGACTTGTGGCAAGTTATTCAACTGTCTGATTGTGCATTTAAGATGGCACCAGAAAAAGAATCGGAAACAAAAGTACAGCTAGAGCACAAAACAGGTATAATGTGTATTATAATAAGCTTGATTGCAGTTCATAGCTTGTAATTCTACAGTCTATTCGTTTGGAGATAAAGCTGATTTTTTAATATGAATAAAAACACGCGATATTGCAACTTACGTGCTCCAGGGTTTCTTTCTAGGTTTTTGGTTCCAAGGTATTGAAATCGGCGCTGATCTTCAATTTTTCATGTGTTATTTTTAGGCAGTTATTTTATAAACTTTTTTAGAAGATCAGATTTTCTTATGGAAACCTGCAAATTGCTAACGAACTATGACTTTAACTGCACTGCAATTTGGGTTACGTTTACTACGGAGAGCATAGCGTTTTGATCCGCTTACCTCTCCAACTTCCTCGTCCATCGGAATATCTTTGATCCGTTGTGTACCTATGCCTCAAGTAGGGCGTTGCTTTGTGTAAGGATGTGGCGAGAGTCGACAGGGGCGACCGTCCCAAGGATCTAAAACAATGCAATTGTCAGGGTCTCTACAAGTTTCGAAGATGGAAACCTCTACCCTGGTAGGCCAGGGAAACGGAAATTCCGCCACGTGTTTGGGAAGCGGTCCAAGCATTCGGGGGACCAGAGGAAAAACTGGTTTACTCAGAGTATATCATCCTGCCATACAGCGCTGAGACACCCGCTGACACTTCTACTCTGAAACAGACCACCAGATGAGACATATGTAAAATTATAATGTAGATGAAATGGAGAAACAAAAAATTCAGGGAATGTAATGAGCCTACAGGACTATTCCTCTGGCGACACGGGAAACACCCGTAAAACCCAATGGATCACGTATGTCGGCCGCGGTAATGGAACCCGTACCTCCCGAATGCGGGCCACAGACTGTAGGCTAAGGTTCCGATGGGTAGAGCCAAAACAAAAATTTCAACGCCACATCCAGGATTTGAACCACGGATGCCCCACTCTCTGACCAGATACTCCCCGACACAGAGCTACTATGGCCAACGTGTGGATAGGACAACTGACTGGTATATTTCCCGATAGACCACTACGGGTTCTCTTTAGCTGTGACACACACAACTATTGTAGCGACTTACTATGATGTAAGTACTCAAGTCCCAGGCTTCATTGTTAAGCCAGTTAAACCACATGGAGAACGGGAGATCATTGGTTCAAATCGCGGCTATGGCATAGAAATTCTCAGTGTGGCTGTATTCATTCAAATATCTACACAGATTATTATTCCTGTAAGTAGAAATTGTATAGAGGAATACACTGCATGCATGGAGTAGGCTCAAATATTTCGTTAGCTCTAGCTATGTATTCAGTTCAGAACGCTTCCTTTCCAATAAACAATTACAAGTTTTTTAGAACTTATCTCACTGTATGGTATAGTTACTCCACGTCCTTTTGCCATAGATAACAATTAAATATAGTTCATATCTAAGTAACCTCACTGCAATTAGTAACTTATCTTTGCGAATATTTAGAAAACTTGTTACCGGCTATACAATTTTACAGGTAGAGCCATCTCTACGCAGAGATACGCGTTGCTCAGTTGCGGGTCTTCCGCGGCGGGCAATTTAAAATAAGAAGAAAATCGTCCTGCTCATGATCTATATTTATTACAAAACGTTAATATATTTCACTCACACTACTTTCTCAATCCACTCTTTCACACAGGCTTATTTTTCCACCTGCTCCAAATGTAAGGTAAAAGTTATTACACGTTTCCTTTTTTTTTTTACAGGAACGATAAAGTGTCTAAATGTGTAACCAACTTTTGAAACATAACCCACGATAGAGATCAGCTCCTAGAACGTTCTGGTGATTAATATTGTTGCTATTATTGTTGCATATTATATAAAATTGTAATTAAGCTCCTTCTTTCATGTACACCGTTTAGAATTTATGAAGTGCAGCATTTGAACATAGACTTCGGGAATTCCGTAATATTGGCAAGGGAACTTTATTTGGTATGAGAAAATGTCCAGGGCATGTGTTATTATCGGTCCATTTTGTAATTCGGAACAGCGTTATTACATTTATTGTGCTACATTGCCGATCACATGCGCTGTGACTTGTGGCAAGTTATTCAACTGTCTGATTGTGCATTTAAGATGGCACCAGAAAAAGAATCGGAAACAAAAGTACAGCTAGAGCACAAAACAGGTATAATGTGTATTATAATAAGCTTGATTGCAGTTCATAGCTTGTAATTCTACAGTCTATTCGTTTGGAGATAAAGCTGATTTTTTAATATGAATAAAAACACGCGATATTGCAACTTACGTGCTCCAGGGTTTTTTCTAGGTTTTTGGTTCCAAGGTATTGAAAACGGCGCTGATCTTCAATTTTCATGTGCTGTTTTTAGGCAGTTATTTTATAAACTTTTTTAGAAGATCAGATTTCCTTATGGAAACCTGCAAATTGCTAACGAACTATGACTTTAACTGCACTGCAATTTGGGTTGCGTTTACTACGGAGAGCATAGCGTGTTGATCCCCTTACCTCTCCAAACTCCTCGTCCATCGGAATATCTTTGATCCGTTGTGTACCTATGCCTCAAGCAGGGCGTTGCCGGGTGTAAGGATGTGGGGAGAGTCGACAGGGGCGACCGTCCCAAGGATCTAAAACAATGCAATTGTCAGGGTCTCTACAAGTTTCGAAGATGGAAACCTCTACCCTGGTAGGCCAGGGAAACGGAAATTCCGCCACGTGTTTGGGAAACGGTCCAAGCTTTCGGAGGACCAGAGGAAAAACTGGTTCACTCAGAGTATATCATCCTGCCATACAGCGCTGTGACACCCGCTGACACTTCTACTCTGAAACAGACCACCAGATGAGACATATGTAAAATTATAATGTAGATTAAATGGAGACACAAAAATTCAGGGAATGTAATGAGCCTACAGGAGTATTCCTCTTGCGACACGGGAAACACCCGTAAAACCCCATGGGTCACGTATGTCGGCCGCAGTAATGGAACCCGTACCTCCCGAATGCGGGCCACAGACGGAACCACCTGAACCAACCCGCTCAGTTATACAGGAAGTGAATGATTCTCATGTATGTTGTAGGTATGTTGGTCGAGATTTAAACCAATTTTCCTCTCAATTTCAGATATTACAACAAAACATTCGCTCTATGCTTGTAAAATAATGATATCAACAATAGGCATGATGCTATTTACAAACATAGAACCAGTACAAAGAAATATCTCGATAAATGCCAAAATATGCAAGCTGCACAAAGGTTTATTTTCTCATGCCCACCTCAAATATTGGCCCTGGAACTTAATAACTGTGTAAAAATGACATCCTTCAATGAGTTATATCTGATGTACGAAATGGTTGAAGTCCCAGGGTCCATAGACCTTAAGAGTTACCTGACATTAATGTTTCAACTTACGGGAAAATCCCGGAAAAGCGCTATCGAAATTACTCACCGTAACTAAAAATCGAACTGGTACCCCTTGGATGTAAGGTACACACGCTAACACCAGGCTACAGAGAGAAGCTCTTCTTAAATGAGAGACGAATGGTTTTTTTTTTGACTCACTGAAATGTATTTACAAAGCTAGCTTCGGAAAGAAATTCTGTATGTAAAGACACCAGCTACAAAAAAAAGAAAAAGAAAAAGAAATCAAAACAGTATATTCAACAGCCTTAACAGGTGTCCAAAGAAGTACTTGTGCATCACCTTTATTTGCCATACCTCTGCATGTTTTCTTTAAAATTTCCAATTCAATGGGCTTTATATATTTTATAAAGAGTACAAGTTCTAGGTCAAACGCATCCCTCAGTTCTTTCTTAGTATTTTAAGAAATAAGGAAAAGAAATTCAATTTTGACGGAAATAGTCATATCTTCCACACTGCCCGCCTCGGTAACATGGTGGAAGCATGTCTGCCTCACGTTCAAGAGTTCCCGAGTTCGAATCTTGCTTAGAGTGAATTTACCTGTATAAGATTTTTCCAGGGTTTTCCCTTAACTTTAAAGACGAAAGTCGGGTAACTCTAATATCAATGTATCCTGGGCCCATATGCGCATCATTTCATTCTTCGTCCGATATGACCTTCATTTGGAGGAAGAAAAAAAATTTCCACACTAGTCATGTGTGGGCTAAGGTTCCGATGAATAGAGCCACACTAAAAAATTCAAGCTATAGCCAGTATTTGAACCACGGATCACCCGCTCTCCGTCCGGTTGCTCTTAAACACTGAGCTACTATGGCCAATGTGCAGACATGACAACTGACTGGTATATTTCCCGATAGACCACTAGGGGTTCTCACATACTATGAAACACACAGTGCCAACATACTATGCTGTAAGTGCTTAAGTCCCAGGCTTCATAGTTAAACCAGTTTCACCGCATTGAGCCTAAGAGATCATTGGTTCAAATACTGGCTTTGGCATTGAATTTTTCAGTCTGGCTCATCTCACCAAAATTTCGCTTACACACTTCTAGTGTGGAAGAAATGATTATTTTTCATCAATTTACCTTAACAATATAGTGATTTAATTATGAAACCAGGGACTAAGATACTCACAGCATAGTAAGTCGCCGAAATGTGCTTGGCTCTTAGCATATGAGTTCCAATATAAGTCCAACGGGAAATATACGAGTCATTTGGAGATATTAATGTTATGTCGGCATGTTAGCTACAGTAGCTCAGTGGTGTTGAGCTACCACACGGAGGCCGCGGCATCATTATTTCAAATCGCGGCTATGGCATTGAAGATTTCCGTCTGGCTCTGTTCATTCAAATTCTTTTTTTTAAACAGTCCCTTCGTAATCATTTCTGAAAAATTACTAAAAACATTTCTTTGTATGTTCTCCCAGTAACAGAATGGTATTGCTGGAGGAGCAATACATTTGACCTGCACATCTGAATGCATTCTATAGGAAACAGGGGGGATTTTTGAGTCATGCACTGGGAATAGTTCAAGTAGGCGAAAAACACAATACGATTTTGGAGGAATTAATAAAGATTGGTAGGGAACGTCTTCGTTTTTTTTTTGGGGGGGGGGGTGAAGATACTGTTTTTGAAATAGTACAACCTTTGAATCGCATAACTTTGGACCAACTCAAGGATATTTGGGTACACATTTGTATGTGTTCTGGTGGTTGTCCGTTATTGATATGACAATCCAAGTTTTGTATTGTGGATAAATTTTGGAATATCGAAACAGTTTCTTTCTTTCTTTCCTATTTGTGGTAATTTTACGTCGTTCAACGTTAAGTCATATCGGACGTTGAATGAAATGGGTGAAATGTTGCTCAAATTAATCCAGGGTCCATGTATATTAGAGCTACCTGATATTAATATTTCAGGATTAGGGAAAACCCCCAAAAAATATCTTATCCATATAGCGGAACCTTAACGACATTCGAACTGAGGACCTCTAGAATTTTAAATACACACCACCGCTACCATTGGGACGAGAAGGTCAATCCAAACAAACGTATTTCAGTGAATGAGAATCACAAGAATGTTGCTTACACATTTCTAACATAGAAAATTAAAACAAAAGACACGTTGATCATCCAGCGGTACCAACCTACAGATTATTTCACCTTTAAGTGTAAACACTATAGCAGTAAACACTACATGTACGAAGTCGACTCTTGTAACATTAAACACACGTTGTAGAGGAACTGAAAGCTCTCAATACCTGTTGTAGAGGAACTGAAAGCTCTCAATACCTTGTGGTAACCTTTTGTTTGTCATATACGATTACTGATTTGTCAGATATAATCTCAGTATACACTGCATATTCTGGACACAAAATCAAGTAACATTAAAGCCAAATATATGTAAGTGAGAGGCATAAACAAATTAAATACTCTGTGGCAGTAACCGTGGAAAGGTTGAGCCAGAGCCATAGCCTGGATATGAACCACGGATGACTTTCTGTTAAACATGGCAACATACCAGCATAACATAAACTGTCCAACTGAATCATCAAGATATTCCAATATTACAAGCGAAGCACGTAACTCAAATAAACTTGAAATCATAGCAAATAGCTCTACATATATATTCACTTTAGAACGCTTCCTTACCCATAAACAATTATTAGTTGTTTTAGATTTTATCTCACTGTATAAATTAAATATTTATATCAAAAATAGACATAATGCTATTGACGAAACATACAACCAGGACAAAGAAATATCCTGGTAAATGCCAGAATACGAAAACTGCAGAAATGTGTATTATTTTCTCTCACCCACCTTAATAATTGGCCTCTGGAACTTCTTAAATTTGGGTAAATTATATCCGTCAATTAGTTATATAAGATGTAAGAAAAGGGAGAAGTCCCATGATCCATAGACCTTAAGAGTTACCTGACATAAATGTTTCAGAATAAGGGAAAACATCGGCAATAGCGTACCTCTTGGACTTAAGGTAAACATCCTAACACCATGCTACAGAAAGAAGCTCTTGTTAAATTCCAGATATATAGTTTTTTAGCTCACTGAATATACCTATAAAGCTAGTCTACTTTCAAGCATCGCCTGATATGACTTAATGCTGGAGGACGTAGGTTACAAAAAGAAAGGGAAAAAAAAGCTTCCACACTAGCCCTGTGTAGGCTAAGGTTCCGATGGGTAGAGCCAAAGCAAAAATTTCAACGCCACATCCGGGATTTGAACCTCGGAACCCCCACTCTCTGAACTGATACTCCTGGACACAGAGCTACTATAGCCAACCTGTGGATAGGACAGCTGACCGGTACATTTCCCGATAGACCACTACGGGTTCTCTTTAGCTGTGACACACACAACTATTGTAGCGACTTACTATGCTGTAAGTACTCAAGTCCCAGGCTTCATTGTTAAACCAGTAAATAAACATGGAGAACGGGAGATCATTGGTACAAATCGCGGCTATGGCATTGAAATTCTCAGTCTGGCTGTATTCATCCAAATCTCTACACAGATTATCTTACCTTAAGTGGAAATTGTATAGCAGTATACACTGCATGCATGGAGTAGTCTCAGATAGCAACAGACCCCTGTTGTAGAAGATGAGAAAGCTGTAAATACGTTTTGGTGAACTTTGTTTGTTAAAAAAGATAACTGAACTGACTAAATAAATCACAGGCACATGCTAATTTGCCGAAGTCTGACTAAGGCTCAAATCAAAACGAAATCTTAGCGGATAGCTCTAGATATATATTCAGTTTAGAACGCTTCCATTTCAATAAAATATTACTAGCTTTTTTAGAACTTATCTCACTGTATGGTATATTTCCTCCACGTCTTTTTGCCATGAGATAACAATTAAATATAGTTCATATCTAAGTAACATTATTGCAATTAGTAACTTGTCTTTCGAATATTTAGAAAACTTGTTACCGGCTATACAATTTTACAGGTAGAGCCATCTCTGCGCAGAGATACGCGTTGCTCAGTTGCGGGTCTTCCGCGGCGGGCAATTTAAAATAAGAACAAAATCGTCTTGCTCATGATCTATATTTATTACAAAACATTAATATATTTCACTCACACTACTTTCTCAATCCACTCTTTCACACAGGCTTATTTTTCCACCTGCTCCAAATGTAAGGTAAAAGTTATTACACGTTTCCTTTTTTTTACAGGAACGATAAAGTGTCTAAATGTGTAACCAACTTTTGAAACATATCCTACGATAGAGATCAGCTCCTAGAACGTTTTGGTGATTAATATTGTTGCTACTATTGTTGCATATTATATACAATTGTAATTAAGCTCTTTTTTCATGTACACCGTTTCGAATTTATGAAGTGCAGCATTTGAACATAGATTTTGGGATTTCCGTAATTTTGGTACGGGAACTTTATTTGGTATGAGAAAATGTCCAGGGCATGTGTTATTATCGGACCATTTTGTAATTCGGAACAGCGTTATTACATTTATTGTGCTACATTGCCGATCACATGCGCTGTGACTTGTGGCAAGTTATTCAACTGTCTGATTGTGCATTTAAGATCGCACCAGAAAAAGAATCGGAAACAAAAGTACAGCTAGAGCACAAAACAGGTATAATGTGTATTATAATAAGCTTGATTGCAGTTCATAGCTTGTAATTCTACAGTCTATTCGTTAGGAGATAAAGCTGATTTTGTAATATGAATAAAAACACGCGATATTGCAACTTACGTGCTCCAGGGTTTCTTTCTAGGTTTTTGGTTCCAAGGTATTGAAATCGGCGCTGATCTTCAATTTTTCATGTGTTATTTTTAGGCAGTTATTTTATAAACTTTTTTAGAAGATCAGATTTCCTTATGGAAACCTGCAAATTGCTAACGAACTATGACTTTAACTGCACTGCAATTTGGGTTGCGTTTACTACGGAGAGCATAGCGTGTTGATCCCCTTACCTCTCCAAACTCCTCGTCCATCGGAATATCTTTGATCCGTTGTGTACCTATGCCTCAAGCAGGGCGTTGCCGGGTGTAAGGATGTGGGGAGAGTCGACAGGGGCGACCGTCCCAAGGATCTAAAACAATGCAATTGTCAGGGTCTCTACAAGTTTCGAAGATGGAAACCTCTACCCTGGTAGGCCAGGGAAACGGAAATTCCGCCACGTGTTTGGGAAACGGTCCAAGCTTTCGGAGGACCAGAGGAAAAACTGGTTCACTCAGAGTATATCATCCTGCCATACAGCGCTGTGACACCCGCTGACACTTCTACTCTGAAACAGACCACCAGATGAGACATATGTAAAATTATAATGTAGATTAAATGGAGACACAAAAATTCAGGGAATGTAATGAGCCTACAGGAGTATTCCTCTTGCGACACGGGAAACACCCGTAAAACCCCATGGGTCACGTATGTCGGCCGCAGTAATGGAACCCGTACCTCCCGAATGCGGGCCACAGACGGAACCACCTGAACCAACCCGCTCAGTTATACAGGAAGTGAATGATTCTCATGTATGTTGTAGGTATGTTGGTCGAGATTTAAACCAATTTTCCTCTCAATTTCAGATATTACAACAAAACATTCGCTCTATGCTTGTAAAATAATGATATCAACAATAGGCATGATGCTATTTACAAACATAGAACCAGTACAAAGAAATATCTCGATAAATGCCAAAATATGCAAGCTGCACAAAGGTTTATTTTCTCATGCCCACCTCAAATATTGGCCCTGGAACTTAATAACTGTGTAAAAATGACATCCTTCAATGAGTTATATCTGATGTACGAAATGGTTGAAGTCCCAGGGTCCATAGACCTTAAGAGTTACCTGACATTAATGTTTCAACTTACGGGAAAATCCCGGAAAAGCGCTATCGAAATTACTCACCGTAACTAAAAATCGAACTGGTACCCCTTGGATGTAAGGTACACACGCTAACACCAGGCTACAGAGAGAAGCTCTTCTTAAATGCGAGACGAATGGTTTTTTTTGACTCACTGAAATGTATTTACAAAGCTAGCTTCGGAAAGAAATTCTGTATGTAAAGACACCAGCTACAAAAAAAAGAAAAAGAAAAAGAAATCAAAACAGTATATTCAACAGCCTTAACAGGTGTCCAAAGAAGTACTTGTGCATCACCTTTATTTGCCATACCTCTGCATGTTTTCTTTAAAATTTCCAATTCAATGGGCTTTATATATTTTATAAAGAGTACAAGTTCTAGGTCAAACGCATCCCTCAGTTCTTTCTTAGTATTTTAAGAAATAAGGAAAAGAAATTCAATTTTGACGGAAATAGTCATATCTTCCACACTGCCCGCCTCGGTAACATGGTGGAAGCATGTCTGCCTCACGTTCAAGAGTTCCCGAGTTCGAATCTTGCTTAGAGTGAATTTACCTGTATAAGATTTTTCCAGGGTTTTCCCTTAACTTTAAAGACGAAAGTCGGGTAACTCTAATATCAATGTATCCTGGGCCCATATGCGCATCATTTCATTCTTCGTCCGATATGACCTTCATTTGGAGGAAGAAAAAAAATTTCCACACTAGTCATGTGTGGGCTAAGGTTCCGATGAATAGAGCCACACTAAAAAATTCAAGCTATAGCCAGTATTTGAACCACGGATCACCCGCTCTCCGTCCGGTTGCTCTTAAACACTGAGCTACTATGGCCAATGTGCAGACATGACAACTGACTGGTATATTTCCCGATAGACCACTAGGGGTTCTCACATACTATGAAACACACAGTGCCAACATACTATGCTGTAAGTGCTTAAGTCCCAGGCTTCATAGTTAAACCAGTTTCACCGCATTGAGCCTAAGAGATCATTGGTTCAAATACTGGCTTTGGCATTGAATTTTTCAGTCTGGCTCATCTCACCAAAATTTCGCTTACACACTTCTAGTGTGGAAGAAATGATTATTTTTCATCAATTTACCTTAACAATATAGTGATTTAATTATGAAACCAGGGACTAAGATACTCACAGCATAGTAAGTCGCCGAAATGTGCTTGGCTCTTAGCATATGAGTTCCAATATAAGTCCAACGGGAAATATACGAGTCATTTGGAGATATTAATGTTATGTCGGCATGTTAGCTACAGTAGCTCAGTGGTGTTGAGCTACCACACGGAGGCCGCGGCATCATTATTTCAAATCGCGGCTATGGCATTGAAGATTTCCGTCTGGCTCTGTTCATTCAAATTCTTTTTTTTACACAGTCCCTTCGTAATCATTTCTGAAAAATTACTAAAAACATTTCTTTGTATGTTCTCCCAGTAACAGAATGGTATTGCTGGAGGAGCAATACATTTGACCTGCACATCTGAATGCATTCTATAGGAAACAGGGGGGATTTTTGAGTCATGCACTGGGAATAGTTCAAGTAGGCGAAAAACACAATACGATTTTGGAGGAATTAATAAAGATTGGTAGGGAACGTCTTCGTTTTTTTGGGGGGGGGGGTGAAGATACTGTTTTTGAAATAGTACAACCTTTGAATCGCATAACTTTGGACCAACTCAAGGATATTTGGGTACACATTTGTATGTGTTCTGGTGGTTGTCCGTTATTGATATGACAATCCAAGTTTTGTATTGTGGATAAATTTTGGAATATCGAAACAGTTTCTTTCTTTCTTTCCTATTTGTGGTAATTTTACGTCGTTCAACGTTAAGTCATATCGGACGTTGAATGAAATGGGTGAAATGTTGCTCAAATTAATCCAGGGTCCATGTATATTAGAGCTACCTGATATTAATATTTCAGGATTAGGGAAAACCCCCAAAAAATATCTTATCCATATAGCGGAACCTTAACGACATTCGAACTGAGGACCTCTAGAATTTTAAATACACACCACCGCTACCATTGGGACGAGAAGGTCAATCCAAACAAACGTATTTCAGTGAATGAGAATCACAAGAATGTTGCTTACACATTTCTAACATAGAAAATTAAAACAAAAGACACGTTGATCATCCAGCGGTACCAACCTACAGATTATTTCACCTTTAAGTGTAAACACTATAGCAGTAAACACTACATGTACGAAGTCGACTCTTGTAACATTAAACACACGTTGTAGAGGAACTGAAAGCTCTCAATACCTGTTGTAGAGGAACTGAAAGCTCTCAATACCTTGTGGTAACCTTTTGTTTGTCATATACGATTACTGATTTGTCAGATATAATCTCAGTATACACTGCATATTCTGGACACAAAATCAAGTAACATTAAAGCCAAATATATGTAAGTGAGAGGCATAAACAAATTAAATACTCTGTGGCAGTAACCGTGGAAAGGTTGAGCCAGAGCCATAGCCTGGATATGAACCACGGATGACTTTCTGTTAAACATGGCAACATACCAGCATAACATAAACTGTCCAACTGAATCATCAAGATATTCCAATATTACAAGCGAAGCACGTAACTCAAATAAACTTGAAATCATAGCAAATAGCTCTACATATATATTCACTTTAGAACGCTTCCTTACCCATAAACAATTATTAGTTGTTTTAGATTTTATCTCACTGTATAAATTAAATATTTATATCAAAAATAGACATAATGCTATTGACGAAACATACAACCAGGACAAAGAAATATCCTGGTAAATGCCAGAATACGAAAACTGCAGAAATGTGTATTATTTTCTCTCACCCACCTTAATAATTGGCCTCTGGAACTTCTTAAATTTGGGTAAATTATATCCGTCAATTAGTTATATAAGATGTAAGAAAAGGGAGAAGTCCCATGATCCATAGACCTTAAGAGTTACCTGACATAAATGTTTCAGCATAAGGGAAAACATCGGCAATAGCGTACCTCTTGGACTTAAGGTAAACATCCTAACACCATGCTACAGAAAGAAGCTCTTGTTAAATTCCAGATATATAGTTTTTTAGCTCACTGAATATACCTATAAAGCTAGTCTACTTTCAAGCATCGCCTGATATGACTTAATGCTGGAGGACGTAGGTTACAAAAAGAAAGGGAAAAAAAAGCTTCCACACTAGCCCTGTGTAGGCTAAGGTTCCGATGGGTAGAGCCAAAGCAAAAATTTCAACGCCACATCCGGGATTTGAACCTCGGAACCCCCACTCTCTGAACTGATACTCCTGGACACAGAGCTACTATAGCCAACCTGTGGATAGGACAGCTGACCGGTACATTTCCCGATAGACCACTACGGGTTCTCTTTAGCTGTGACACACACAACTATTGTAGCGACTTACTATGCTGTAAGTACTCAAGTCCCAGGCTTCATTGTTAAACCAGTAAATAAACATGGAGAACGGGAGATCATTGGTACAAATCGCGGCTATGGCATTGAAATTCTCAGTCTGGCTGTATTCATCCAAATCTCTAAACAGATTATCTTACCTTAAGTGGAAATTGTATAGCAGTATACACTGCATGCATGGAGTAGTCTCAGATAGCAACAGACCCCTGTTGTAGAAGATGAGAAAGCTGTAAATACGTTTTGGTGAACTTTGTTTGTTAAAAAAGATAACTGAACTGACTAAATAAATCACAGGCACATGCTAATTTGCCGAAGTCTGACTAAGGCTCAAATCAAAACGAAATCTTAGCGGATAGCTCTAGATATATATTCAGTTTAGAACGCTTCCATTTCAATAAAATATTACTAGCTTTTTTAGAACTTATCTCACTGTATGGTATATTTACTCCACGTCCTTTTGCCATAGATAACAATTAAATATAGTTCATATCTAAGTAACATTATTGCAATTAGTAACTTGTCTTTCGAATATTTAGAAAACTTGTTACCGGCTATACAATTTTACAGGGAGAGCCATCTCTGCGCAGAGATACGCGTTGCTCAGTTGCGGGTCTTCCGTGGCGGGCAATTTAAAATAAGAACAAAATCGTCTTGCTCATGATCTATATTTATTACAAAACATTAATATATTTCACTCACACTACTTTCTCAATCCACTCTTTCACACAGGCTTATTTTTCCACCTGCTCCAAATGTAAGGTAAAAGTAATTACACGTTTCCTTTTTTTTTACAGGAACGATAAAGTGTCTAAATGTGTAACCAACTTTTGAAACATAACCTACGATAGAGATCAGCTCCTAGAACGTTTTGGTGATTAATATTGTTGCTACTATTGTTGCATATTATATACAATTGTAATTAAGCTCTTTTTTCATGTACACCGTTTCGAATTTATGAAGTGCAGCATTTGAACATAGATTTTGGGATTTCCGTAATTTTGGTGCGGGAACTTTATTTGGTATGAGAAAATGTCCAGGGCATGTGTTATTATCGGACCATTTTGTAATTGCGAACAGCGTTATTAGATTTATTGTGCTACATTGCCGATCACATGCGCTGTGACTTGTGGCAAGTTATTCAACTGTCTGATTGTGCATTTAAGATGGCACCAGAAAAAGAATCGGAAACAAAAGTACAGCTAGAGCACAAAACAGGTATAATGTGCATTATAATTAGCTTGATTTCAGTTCATTGCTTGTAATTCTACAGTCTATTCGTTAGGAGATAAAGCTGATTTTGTAATATGAATAAAAACACGCGATATTGCAACTTACGTGCTCCAGGGTTTCTTTCTAGGTTTTTGGTTCCAAGGTATTGAAATCGGCGCTGATCTTCAATTTTTCATGTGTTATTTTTAGGTAGTTATTTTATAAACTTTTTTAGAAGATCAGATTTTCTTATGGAAACCTGCAAATTGCTAACGAACTATGACTTTAACTGCACTGCAATTTGGGTTACGTTTACTACGGAGAGCATAGCGTTTTGATCCGCTTACCTCTCCAACTTCCTCGTCCATCGGAATATCTTTGATCCGTTGTGTACCTATGCCTCAAGTAGGGCGTTGCTTTGTGTAAGGATGTGGCGAGAGTCGACAGGGGCGACCGTCCCAAGGATCTAAAACAATGCAATTGTCAGGGTCTCTACAAGTTTCGAAGATGGAAACCTCTACCCTGGTAGGCCAGGGAAACGGAAATTCCGCCACGTGTTTGGGAAGCGGTCCAAGCATTCGGGGGACCAGAGGAAAAACTGGTTTACTCAGAGTATATCATCCTGCCATACAGCGCTGAGACACCCGCTGACACTTCTACTCTGAAACAGACCACCAGATGAGACATATGTAAAATTATAATGTAGATGAAATGGAGAGACAAAAAATTCAGGGAATGTAATGAGCCTACAGGACTATTCCTCTGGCGACACGGGAAACACCCGTAAAACCCAATGGATCACGTATGTCGGCCGCGGTAATGGAACCCGTACCTCCCGAATGCGGGCCACAGACTGTAGGCTAAGGTTCCGATGGGTAGAGCCAAAACAAAAATTTCAACGCCACATCCAGGATTTGAACCACGGATGCCCCACTCTCTGACCAGATACTCCCCGACACAGAGCTACTATGGCCAACGTGTGGATAGGACAACTGACTGGTATATTTCCCGATAGACCACTACGGGTTCTCTTTAGCTGTGACACACACAACTATTGTAGCGACTTACTATGATGTAAGTACTCAAGTCCCAGGCTTCATTGTTAAGCCAGTTAAACCACATGGAGAACGGGAGATCATTGGTTCAAATCGCGGCTATGGCATAGAAATTCTCAGTGTGGCTGTATTCATTCAAATATCTACACAGATTATTATTCCTGTAAGTAGAAATTGTATAGAGGAATACACTGCATGCATGGAGTAGGCTCAAATATTTCGTTAGCTCTAGCTATGTATTCAGTTCAGAACGCTTCCTTTCCAATAAACAATTACAAGTTTTTTTTAGAACTTATCTCACTGTATGGTATAGTTACTCCACGTCCTTTTGCCATAGATAACAATTAAATATAGTTCATATCTAAGTAACCTCACTGCAATTAGTAACTTATCTTTGCGAATATTTAGAAAACTTGTTACCGGCTATACAATTTTACAGGTAGAGCCATCTCTACGCAGAGATACGCGTTGCTCAGTTGCGGGTCTTCCGCGGCGGGCAATTTAAAATAAGAAGAAAATCGTCCTGCTCATGATCTATATTTATTACAAAACGTTAATATATTTCACTCACACTACTTTCTCAATCCACTCTTTCACACAGGCTTATTTTTCCACCTGCTCCAAATGTAAGGTAAAAGTTATTACACGTTTCCTTTTTTTTTTTTACAGGAACGATAAAGTGTCTAAATGTGTAACCAACTTTTGAAACATAACCCACGATAGAGATCAGCTCCTAGAACGTTCTGGTGATTAATATTGTTGCTATTATTGTTGCATATTATATAAAATTGTAATTAAGCTCCTTCTTTCATGTACACCGTTTAGAATTTATGAAGTGCAGCATTTGAACATAGACTTCGGGAATTCCGTAATATTGGCAAGGGAACTTTATTTGGTATGAGAAAATGTCCAGGGCATGTGTTATTATCGGTCCATTTTGTAATTCGGAACAGCGTTATTACATTTATTGTGCTACATTGCCGATCACATGCGCTGTGACTTGTGGCAAGTTATTCAACTGTCTGATTGTGCATTTAAGATGGCACCAGAAAAAGAATCGGAAACAAAAGTACAGCTAGAGCACAAAACAGGTATAATGTGTATTATAATTGGCTTGATTGCAGTTCATAGCTTGTAATTCTACAGTCTATTCGTTTGGAGATAAAGCTGATTTTGTAATATGAAAAAAACACGCGATATTGCAACTTACGTGCTCCAGGGTTTCTTTCTAGGTTTTTGGTTCCAAGGTATTGAAAACGGCGCTGATCTTCAATTTTCATGTGCTATTTTTAGGCAGTTATTTTATAAACTTTTTTAGAAGATCAGATTTCCTTATGGAAACCTGCAAATTGCTAACGAACTATGACTTTAACTGCACTGCAATTTGGGTTACGTTTACTACGGAGAGCATAGCGTGTTGATCCCCTTACCTCTCCAACCTCCTCGTCCATCGGAATATCTTTGATCCGTTGTGTACCTATGCCTCAAGCAGGGCGTTGCCGGGTGTAAGGATGTGGGGAGAGTCGACAGGGGCGATCGTCCCAAGGATCTAAAAGAATGCAATTGTCAGGGTCTCTACAAGTTTCGAAGATGGAAACCTCTACCCTGGTAGGCCAGGGAAACGGAAATTCCGCCACGTGTTTGGGAAACGGTTCAAGCTTTCGGAGGACCAGAGGAAAAACTGGTTCACTCAGAGTATATCATCCTGCCATACAGCGCTGTGACACCCGCTGACATATCTACTCTGAAACAGACCACCAGATGAGACATATGTAAAATTATAATGTAGATTAAATGGAGACACGAAAAATTCAGGGAATGTAATGAGCCTACAGGAGTATTCCTCTTGCGACACGGGAAACACCCGTAAAACCCCATGGGTCACGTATGTCGGCCGCAGTAATGGAACCCGTACCTCCCGAATGCGGGCCACAGATGGAACCACCTGAACCAACCCGCTCAGTTATACAGGAAGTGAATGATTCTCATGTATGTTGTAGGTATGTTGGTCGAGATTAAAACCAATTTTCCTCTCAATTTCAGATATTACAACAAAACATTCGCTCTATGCTTGTAAAATAATGATATCAACAGTAGGCATGATGCTATTTACAAACATAGAACCAGTACAAAGAAATATCTCGATAAATGCCAAAATATGCAAGCTGCACAAAGGTTTATTTTCTCATGCCCACCTCAAATATTGGCCCTGGAACTTAATAACTGTGTAAAAATAACATCCTTCAATGAGTTATATAGGATGTACGAAATGGTTGAAGTCCCAGGGTCCATAGACCTTCAGAGTTACCTGACATTAATGTTTCAACTTACGGGAAAATCCCGGAAAAAGTGCTATCGAAATTACTCACCGTAACTAAAAATCGAACTGGTACCACTTGGATGTAAGGTACACACGCTAACACCAGGCTACAGAGAGAAGCTCTTCTTAAATGCGAGACGAATGGTTTTTTTGACTCACTGAAATGTATTTACAAAGCTAGCTTCGGAAAGAAATTCTGTATGTAAAGACACCAGCTACAAAAAAAAAAAAAAAAAAAAAAAAAAAAAGAAATCAAAACAGTATATTCAACAGCCTTAACAGGTGTCCAAAGAAGTACTTGTGCATCACCCTTATTTGCCATACCTCTGCATGTTTTCTTTAAAATTTCCAATTCAATGGGCTTTATATATTTTATAAAGAGTACAAGTTCTAGGTCAAACGCATCCCTCAGTTCTTTCTTAGTATTTTAAGAAATAAGGAAAAGAAATTCAATTTTGACGGAAATAGTCATATCTTCCACACTGCCCGCCTCGGTAACATGGTGGAAGCATGTCTGCCTCACGTTCAAGAGTTCCCGAGTTCGAATCTTGCTTAGAGTGAATTTACCTGCATAAGATTTTCCCAGGGTTTTCCCTTAACCTTAAAGACGAAATTCGGGTAACTCTCATATCTATGAATCCTGGGCCCATATGCGCATCATTTCATTCATCGTCCGATATGTCCTTCATTTGGAGGAAGAAAGAAAAAATTCCACACTAGTCATGTGTGGGCTAAGGTTCCGATGAATAGAGCCACATTAAAAAATTCAAGCTATAGCCAATATTTGAACCACGGATCACCCGCTCTCCGTCCGGTTGCTCTTAAACACTGAGCTACTATGGCCAATGTGCAGACATGACAACTGACTGGTATATTTCCCGATAGACCACTAGGGGTTCTCACATACTATGAGACACACAGTGCCAACATACTATGGTGTAAGTGCTTAAGTCCCAGGCTTCATAGTTAAACCAGTTTCACCGCATTGAGCCTAAGAGATCATTGGTTCGGATACTGGCTTTGGCATTGAATCTTTCAGTCTGGCTCATCTCACCAAAATTTAGCCTTCACACTTCTAGTGTGGAAGAAATGATTATTTTTCATCAATTTACCTTAACAACATAGTGATTTAATTATGAAACCAGGGACTAAGATACTCACAGCATAGTAAGTCGCCGAAATGTGCTTGGCTCTTAGCATATGAGTTCCAATATAAGTCCAACGGGAAATATACGAGTCATTTGGAGATATTAATGTTATTTCGGCATGTTGGCCATAGTAGCTCAGTGGTGTTGAGCTACCGCACGGAGGCCGCAGCATCATTATTTCAAATCGCGGCTATGGCATTGAATATTTCCGTCTGGCTCTGTTCCATCAAATTCTTTTTTTTTAAACAGTCCCTTCGTAATCATTTCTGAAAAATTACTAAAAACACTTCTTTGTATGTTCTCCCAGTAACAGAATGGTATTGCTGGAGGAGCAATACATTTGATCTGCACATCTGAATGCATTCTATAGGAAACTGGGGGTAATTTTTGAGCCATGCAACGGGAATAGTTCAAGTAGGCGACAAACACAATACCATTTTGGAGGAATTAGTAAAGACTGTTAGAAGGAGCGCTTCTTTTTTTTGGGGGGGGGGGGCGGGTGAAGATACTATTTTTGTAATAGTACAACCTTTGAATCGCATAACTTTGGACCAACTCAAGGATATTTGGATACACATTTATATGTGTTTTGGTGGTAGTCGGTTATTGATATGACAATCCTAGTTTTGTTTTGTGGATAAAATTTGGAATATCGAAAGTTTCTTTCTTTCTTTCCTATTTGTGGTAATTTTACGTCGTTCAACGTTAAGTCATATCGGACGTTGAATGAAATGGGTGAAATGTTGCTCAAATGAGTCCAGGGTCCATGTATATTAGAGCTACCTGATATTAAAATTTCAGGATTAGGGATAACCCCGAAAATATCTTATCCATATAGCTGAATCTGAACGACATTCGAACTGAGGAACTCTAGAATTTTAAATACACACCACCGCTAACATTGGGAAGAGAAGTTCAAGCCAAACAAACGTATTTCAGTGAATGAGAATCACAAGAATGTTGCTTACACATTTCTAACAGTGAAAATTAAAACAAAAATCTAGTTGATCATCCAGGGGTACCACCCTACAGATTATTTCACCTTTAAGTGTAAATACCATAGCAGTATACACTACATGTACGAAGTCGGCTCTAGTAACATTAAACACACAGTGTAGTGGAACTGAAAGCTCTAAATACCTTTTGGTAACATTATGTTTGACATATAGGATTGATGATTTGTCAGATATAACCTCAGTATACACTACAGATTCTGGACACAGAATCAAGTAACATTAAAGCCAAATTTATGTGGGCGAGAGGCATAAACAAATTAAATACTCTCTTAGAGTAACCGTAGAAAGGTAGAGCCAGAGCCATTGCCTGGATCTGAATGTAGGATGACTTTCTGTTAAACATGGCAACATACCAGCATAACATAAACTGTCCAACTGAATCAGCAAAATATTCCAATATTACTAGCGAAGCACGTAACTCAAATAAACTTGAAATCATAGCAAATAGCTCTACATGTATATTCACTTTAGAACGCTTCCTTTACCATAAACAATTATTAGTTGTTTTAGATTTTATCTCACTGTATAAATTAAATAATTATATAAAAAATAGACATAATGCTATTGACAAAACTTACAACCAGGAAAAAGAAATAGCTTGGTAAATGCCAGAAAATGAAAGCTGCAGAAATGTATCTTATTTTCTCTTACCCACCTTAATAATTGGCCTCTGGAACTTCTTAAATTTGTTTAAATAATATCCGTCAATTAGTTATATAAGATGTAAGAAAAGGGTGAAGTCCCAGGATCCATAGACCTTAAGAGATACCTGACATAAATGTTTGATCATAAGGGAAAACTTCGGCAAAAGCGTACTTCTAGGACTTGAGTTAATCATCCTAACACCATGCTACAGAAAGAAGCTCTTCTTAAATTCGAGATATATAGTCTTTTAGCTCACTGAATATATCTCAAAAGCTAGTCTAATTTCATACATCGTCCGATATGACTTATTGCTGGAGGACGTAAGTTTCAAAAAGAAAGAAAGAAAAAAGCTTCCACACTAGCCCTGTGTAGGCTAAGGTTCCGATGGGTAGAGTTAAAACAAAAATTTCAACGCCACATCCAGGATTTGAAACCGGATGCCCCACTCTCTGACCAGATACTCCTCGACACAGAGCTACTATGGCCAACGTGTGGATAGGACAACTGACTGGTATATTTCCCGATAGACCACTACGGGTTCTCTTTAGCTGTGACACACACAACTATTGTAGCGACTTACTATGATGTAAGTACTCAAGTCCCAGGCTTCATTGTTAAGCCAGTTAAACCACATGGAGCACGGGGATCATTGGTTCAAATCGCGGCTATGGCATTGAAATTCTCGGTCTGGCTGTATTCATCCAAATCTCTACACAGATTATCTTACCTTAAGTGGAAATTGTATAGCAGTATACACTGCATGCATGGAATAGGCTCAAATAATAACAGACCCATGTTGTAGAAGATGATAGAGCTGTAAATACTTTTTGTTGAACTTTCTTTGTTATAAAAGATAACTGAACTGGCTAAATAAATCACAGGCACATGCTAATTTGCCGAAGTCTGACTAAGGCTCAAATCAAAACGAAATCTTAGCGGATAGCTCTAGATATATATTCAGTTTAGAACGCTTCCTTTCCAATAAACAATTACTAGCTTTTTTAGAACTTATCTCACTGTATGGTATAGTTACTTCACCTCTTTTTGCCATAGATAACAATAAAATATAGTTCATATCTAAGTAACATTACTGCAATTAGTAACTTGTCTTTCGAATATTTAGAAAACTTGTTACCGGCTATACAATTTTACAGGTAGAGCCATCTCTGCGCAGAGATACGCGTTGCTCAGTTGCGGGTCTTCCGTGGCGGGCAATTTAAAATAAGAACAAAATCGTCTTGCTCATGATCTATATTTATAACAAAACGTTAATATATTTCACTCACACTACTTTCCCAATCCACTCTTTCACACAGGCTTATTTTTCCACCTGCTCCAAATGTAAGGTAAAAGTTATTACACGTTTCCTTTTTTTTACAGGAACGATAAAGTGTCTAAATGTATAACCAACTTTTGAAACATATCCCATGATGGAGATCAGCTCCTAGAACGTTTTGGTGTTTAATATTGTTGCTATTATTGTTGCATATTATATACAATTGTAATTAAGCTCCTTCTTTCATGTACACCGTTTCGAATTTATGAAGTGCAGCATTTGAACTTAGATTTCGGGATTTCCGTAATATTGGTACGGGACTTTTATTTGGTATGAGAAAATGCCCAGGGCATGTGTTATTATCGGACCATTTTGTAATTGGGAACAGCGTTATTAGATTTATTGTGCTACATTGCCGACCGCATGCGCTGTGCATTGTGGCAAGTTATTCAACTGTCTGATTGTGCATTTAAGATGGCACCAGAAAAAGAATCGGAAACAAAAATACAGCTAGAGCACAAAACAGGTATAATGTGCATTATAATTAGCTTGATTGCAGTTCATTGCTTGTAATTCTACAGTCTATTCTTTAGGAGATAATGCTGATTTTGTAATATGAATAAAAACACGCGATATTGCAACTTACGTGCTCCAGGGTTTCTTTCTAGGTTTTTGGTTCCAAGGTATTGAAAACGGCGCTGATCTTCAGTTTTTCATGTGTTATTTTTAGGCAGTTATTTTATAAACTTTTTTAGAAGATCAGATTTTCTTATGGAAACCTGCAAATTGCTAACGAACTATGACTTTAACTGCACTGCAATTTGGGTTACGTTTACTACGGAGAGCATATACTTTTGTTCCCCTTGCCTCTCCAACCTCCTCGTCCATCGGAATAGCTTTGCTTCGTTGTGTACCTATGACCCAAAGTAGGGCGTTGCCGGGTATAAGGATGAGGCGAGAGTCGACAGGGGCGCCCATCCCAAGGAGTTAACACAATGCAATTGACAGGGTCTCTATAAGTTACGAAGATGGAAACCTCCACCCTGGTAGGCCAAGGAAACGGAAATTGCTCCCACGTGTTTGGAAAGCAGGCCAAGCATTCGGGGGACCGGAAAAGAAGTTGGTTCACTCTGAGTATATCATCCTGCCATACAGCGTCCAGACAGCCGCCGAAACTTCTGCCCTGAAACAGAACACCAGATGAGATATATGTAAATGATAATGGAGATGAAATGGAGAGACAGAAATTTCAGGGAATTTAATTACCTACCCAGTATTCCTCTGGCGACCCGCGAAAACCCAAATGAACCCCATGGGTCACGTACATCGGTCACGGTAATCGAACCCGAACGTTCCAAATGCGGGCCACTGACGGAACTACCTGAGCCAACCCGCTCGGCTATACAGGAAGTGAATAATACCCATGTATGTGGTAGGAATTTCGGTTGTGATTAAAACCCATTTTCCTCGCAATTTCAGATATAACACCAAAACATTTGCTCTTTGCTTGCAAAATACTGATATAAAAATACATATGATGCTGTCCACAGAACATAAATACAGTACAAAGAAATATCTTTACAAATGCCACAATAGGAAAAATACAGAAAGGTCTGTTATTTTCTAATACCTACCTCAAATATTGGCCGCTGGAGCTTCCTAAATTAGTTTAAATAAAATCTTTCAATTATTTATATATGACACATAAAATCTGTGAAGTCCCAGGGTCCATAAACCTTAAGAGTTTTCTGACAGTAATCTTTCAGCATAAGGGAAGATCCTGGAAAATCGTTATCGAAGTAACCCACCGTAACTAAATTTCGAACTGACACATCTTGGATGTAAGGTACAAATGCTACCACCATGCTACAAAGGGAGACTCTTCTTAATTTCGAGACGTTTAGTTTTTTGACCCACTGAATATATATACAAAGCTAGTTTAGGAAAGAAATTGCTGTATGGAAAGTCACCATCCACCATAAAAAGGAAACCCAAACAATATATAAAACCCCCTGTAAATATCCAAAGAAGTCCTTGTGCATCTTCTTTATTTGTCAATCCTCTGGTATTTTATTTAAAATTTCCATTTCAATGGGCTATTAATATAGTAAAGAGTACAATTTTTATCTCAAACGCATACTTCAGTTCTTTCTTAGTATTTTTAGAAATAAACAAAGCAAATTCTCTAATGATGAAAATCATCATTTCTTCCACACCACCCAATTCGGTAGCGTGGTAGTAGCAAGTCTGCCTTACGCTAAAGAGGTACAGAGTTCGAAACTCGGTCAGGGTGAGTTGCCTTGTTAAGGTTTCCTCCGGGGTTTTCCCTTCTCCTAAAAGACGAATGTTGGGTATTTCTAAGCTCTATGTACTCTGGGCTCATTTAATCATCATTTCACCTACATATTTCATTCATCGTCCAATATGACTTAATGTTGCAGTACTTATAATAAAAAAGAAGAAAAAAAGGCTTTCACTAGCCATGTGTAGGCTAAGGTTCTGAAGAGTAGAGCCTGACTCCAAAATTCAATGCCATAGCCGGGATCTGAACGACGGATCTCCCGCCCGCCGTCATACTGGTTCAAATCCTGCAGAAGAAAAGGCTGGAAATACTTTTTGGTGACATTTATTTGTAATAAGCGACAACTGAACTGTCCAACTAAATCACAAACACTTGATAATTTGGCACAATTATAAAAAATTAGAAATCACAACGAAATGCCCAAATCTATATCTTAACAGATTACTCTAGGTATATATTCAGTTTAGAACTCTTCCCTTTCCATAAAAAATTATTAGTTTTTTAGATTTTATCTCACAGAATGGTATAATTACCCTTTGTTTGCATGCCATAGAAATCAATTAAAAATAGTTCATATCTAAATAACGTAACTGAAAGTTGCTACTTATCTTTGCAAATATTTAGAAAACTTCTTTCCGGCTATACAATTTTACTTGCAGAGACATCTGTTGTCACAGGCGAGTGGTGCTCCATTGTTGGTCATTCTAATATTGCTTCTCTGTCGGGCATTCACAATAACAAAAAATCGTCTTATTCATAACGGGTATTCATAACAAAAAGTAAATATATTTCACTCACACTTCTTTCTCAATCCTCTCTTTCACAAAGGCTTATTTTTCCACTTGCTCCGAATGTAGCATAAAAGTTATTACACGTTTACATGTTGATACAAGAAGGATAAAAGGACTAAATATATAACCAACATTTGAAATTTAACCCACGAAAGAGACTTGCTCCAACAACCTTGAGGTGATTAATATTGTTGCTATTATCGTTGTATATTATACACAAATGCCCTTAAAATCTTACCTTCATATACACCGTTAAAATTTATGAAGTGCAGCATTTGACCACAGAAATCGGGACTTGCGTAATATTGGTACAGGATCTTTATTTGAAATTAGGAAACGTCCAGGGTATGTGTTATTATCGAACCATTTTATAACTGTGAACAGCTATATCAGTTTTGTTGTGCTACATTGCCGACCGTATGCTCTGCGTAATTAGGCCAGCTCTTCAACTGTCTGAATGTGAAACTAAGATGGCGCCAGCAAACGAACCGAATACAAGAGTACAGCAAGTGCACAAAGCATGTATAATGTACATAATAATTAGCGCGATAGCAGTTTATTGCTTGTAATACTACACCATATTCGTTTACATTTTAAACATTCCTAGGCAGCTAAAATAGTAGATAATTCTGATAGTGTAATATGCATAAAAGCAGGCGATATTGCAAATTAGGTGGTCCAGGGTTTATTTCTAGGTTTTTCGTTACAAGGTATTGTGGACTGCGCCGGTTTTCAATTATTCATGTGTGATTGTTACACAGATATTGTATATACGTTTAGTAGAGCACATTTTCTTATTTTACCCTGCAATCTGCTGACGAATTATCACCTAAACTGCACTGCTATTAGGCTTACGTATACTACGGGAGATGTCGATGCTGCGATCTGTCTTGATGTGTTTCACAGATGCGAGCAAATGTATTCCGATACGAGCAGGACTGACCTAAGCGAGGGAGCTGGGTTTCCACCAGTTAGATGTGCATGGACGGTTCTGTTCTCGTATATCTGACCAGCAAGTTCGGCGCACAGGTATTTAAGCCTCAATGCGAAATAAAAACAATTTTGCCACATGAAACCTAGGTGGTTTTATACAACTCTCTAATATTTTAGGAATTAACCGATCTTATCTTCAAGATTAATAATTTTATGTCTCACTAATTTTATTTACAAAGCCAGTTTTGGAAAGAAATTGCTGTATACACCTACCTATTTCATTCATCGTCCGATATAACTTAATGTTGGAGGGCGTAAGTTACACTAGCCATGTGTAGGCTGAGGTTCCGATGAGTAGAGCCAAAACAAAAAATTCAATGCCATAGCCGCGATTTGAACCACGGAACTCGCACTCTATGTCCGGTTTCTCTTAGACACAGATCTACTATGGTGGACTTGCCGAAAGGACAGCTGAGTGGTATATTTCCCGATAGAACACTACGGGTTCTCCTTAGCTGTGAGACACACACCAATTGTGGCGACTTACTATGTGTGTGTAGTGTTTAACGCCCGCTTTTACTACATACGGCACCGCAGGCGGTGACGCTGATGATGCATGAGATGAAGATGGAGCACCGGTGGAATGAGATGGGGGGAGAAACTGGAGGTCCCGGGGAAAACCCGCCCCAACGCCGTATTGTCCACCACAAATCTCACTTTGCGGTCTCCTGGGATCGAACCCGGGCCGCTTTGGTGAGAGCCAAGCGGTCTAACCACTGAGCACTGTTGTAATTCTTAAGTCACAGGCTTCATTGTTAAACCAGTTAAACCACATGGGGAATTGGAGATCATTTGTTCAACTCCTGGCTAGGGAATTGAATTTTTCAGTCTCACTCTCCTCCTTCACACCTTAGCCTTCACACTTCTAATGTGGAATAACTAATTATTTTCCATCAATTTACGTAAAGAATTAACAGCATAGTCAGTCGCAGCAAATGGTGCGTGCCTCATAGTACACGAAGGCACTTAGTGGTCTAGCGGGAAATATACGAGTCAATTGGTGTAGCTAATGTTATGTCGGCATTTTGGACATAGTAGCTCAGTGGTTTAGAGTAACCACACTTATACCTGGAGATCATTGGTTCAAATCGCAGCTATGGCATTGAATTTATCAGTCTTACTCATTTCATTCACATTCCTTTTTCTTTAAACAGTCCCATAGGCATCGACGCGAAAAATTACCAAACTTATTTCTGTGTATGTTCTACCTGTAAAAGAATGGTATTCCTGAGGGGCAAAATATTTGATCTGCACATTTGAATACGTTCTATAGGAAACTTGGGGTAGTTTTTGAATCATGCAATTGAAATATTTTAAATAGGAGACAAACACAATACCATTTTGCAGGAATTAGTAAAGACTGGTAAAAGGAGCGGGTTTTGGGGGGGGGGGTTAAGATACTGTTTTTGTAATAGCGTAACCTGTGAATCCCATAGTTTTGGAAAATTCAAAGATATTTGGATACACATTTGTATGTTTGCTGGTGGTTTGAAGTTATTGATATCACAAGCCAGGTCTTGTATTTTAGATGGAATTTTGCATATCGAGTCAGCTTCTTTCATTCATTCCTATTTGTGGTAACCTTACGTCCTTCAGTGTTAAGTCAAACCGGACTGTGAATAAAATGGGTGAAATGTTGCTCAAATGGGTCCAGGGCCCATGTAGATTAGAGCCACCTGATATTAATCTCTCAGGTTAAGGGAAAACCCCGAAAAATACCTTATCCTGATAGCGGAACCTGAACGACATTCGAGCTAGAGACCTCTAGAATTTAAATTACACCAAACCACTACTACTAATGTAACGAGAAGTCTAATACATACAAACGCACATCAGTGAAAGCCGCTCATCATTCACGTGTAGATGAACGAGAATCACAAGAATGTTGCTTACACATATCTAACATAGAAAATTGAAACCAAAAGACAAGATCATCCTCCAGGAGTGCCGATTATTTCACTTGTAAGTGTAAATATTACAGCAGTATACACTACATGTATGGAGTACTCTGTAGTAGCATTAAACCCAACAGAAGGCTGTAAATACCTTTTGGTGAGCTTTGTTATAAACGTTTACTGATTTGTGAGATATTAACTCAGTATACACTACAGGTGCTGGACATAATGGTAAGTAATATTAAAGCCAAATTAAAATAAGCGAAAGGTATAACGAAATTAAATATTCTGTGGCAGTAACCGTGGAAAGTTAGAGCCAGAGCAATAGCCTGGATATCAACCACGAATGACTTGCTCTTAACTATGACAATATACCATAATTACATAAACTGTCCAACTAAATCAGCAAAAAGATCCATTATCAAACAAGATATACAAAATTTAAATAACATTGAAATCACAACGGAGAGATCTACACATAAATTCAGTACAGAAGGCTTCGTTTCCCACAAACATTTATTAGCTTTTTAGACTTAAACTCACTGTGTGGTATAATTTCCCTTTGTTTTCATTCCAAACATATCAATTAAATGTAGTTTATGCTTTAATTAAATAAAAACAAATTGTTACTTAACTTTGCAAATATTTAGATATTTTCTGTGTGACTATACAATTTTGCAGGTGGAGCCATCTCTGCGCAGATGCACGCGTCGCTCCACTGCTGGTCTACCCCGGCGGTCAATTTAAAATAACAACAAATTCGTCTTATTCATAATGTATTTTTATAACAAAACCTTAATATCTTTTACTCACACTAATGTCTCAAATTACTTTTTCACAAATGCTTAATTTACCTCCAGCTCCAAATGTAAGATGAAATTATTACACGTTTCCTTGTTGTTACAAGAAAGATAAAGGGACTAAATGTTTAAACAACATTTGAAACCTAACCCACGAAATAGATTTGCTCCAACAACCCTTTAGTGATTAATATTGTTGCTATTATTGTTGTATATTATATACAAATGTAATTAAACTTCTCTCATGTACACCGTTTAGAATGTATGAAGTGCAGCATATGAACATAGTTTTCGGGACCCGCGTAATATTGGTACGGGATCTTTATATGAAATAAGAAAACGTCCAAAGTATGTATTACATTCGAACCACTTTGTAAGTGTGGACAGGGTTATTAGATCTATTGTGCTACATTGCCGACCGCATGCTCTGCGCTATTTGGCCAGTTCTTCAACTGTCTGAATGTGAATCTAAGATGACGCCAGAAACAGAACCGCAAACAAAAGTACAGGTAATGCAAAACACACGTATAATATATATATATATATATATATATATAATAATTATCTTCATAGCAGTTCATTGCTTAAATTGCAAATTAAGTCATCCAGGGTTCCTTTCTAGGTTTTTCGTCACAAGGTTTTGAAAGCTGTGCTGATTTTCAATTTTTCATTTGTAATTTTTACGCAGTTATTTTGTATATATTTTGTAGAGAAGATTTTCTAAACGAAAACCTACAAATTACTAACGAACTATAATTTTAACTGCACTGCAATTAGGGTTACGTATACTACGGAGAGCAGTTGGAACTGTGACCGGTCTTGATGTATTGTACACACGCGAGCAAATGTATTCCGATGCGAGCAAGACTGACTTACGGGAGGGAGGTGGGTTTTCATCAATTAGTTTTGTCAGGAAGATAGAGTTTTCCTATACCTGACCAGCGATTTCGGCGCACACGTATTTAAGCCTGAATGCAAAATAAAAGCAGTTTTGCCACATGTAACGTAGGTGGTTTGTACAGCTCTCCAATATCATTTTAGAAATTAATCCATACTTTTTGTAATGACGTTATTTCCTCCTCTCTTCGTCCATCTCTTACCCGTGGGTGCTTGCGCGGAAACACACACACACACACACACACACACACACACACACACACACACACACACACGCACACACACACACACACACACACACACACACACACACACACACACACACACACACACAACCACCTCAAACATTTTAACCTCCATCGCTTCAATTTAAACGAGCTTTAATAGTCTAATGAGGTAGTTTTAACTCAAAAGAAATACTTCTACCTTTCACTGGTGAGCGATAAAAATTATATGATAATAAACTGCGTGGTATCTAAGATTATGTGTA
>CM060948.1:293216112-293221943 GCA_030765055.1 Mantis religiosa | reverse complement strand
CTTCTTCCGGAATACTGGACGCTGTTTCACGTTGGATCCTCCACTCGTCTAGACGTCGCTTATAATCCTTATAAACTTCATCTGCATGCATATTAGGACGAATACTACTTCTCTCCGCCTCATCCGCCCGGCCCATGGAGACGCAAAAGCTCTACCTATTCCATGATATGTCGACCTCCGTATCTGCATTACTCGCCATCTGGGGGTGATTGGAGTAAATTAGCATCCTGATTCTTCAGCCACTCTGAACGTCTACTAGGTTCGGGTTGTAGAACTATTGGTGCAGCAGGTTCAGGTCTGATAATTTCCTTCTCCCAAGATACCTCACTGACGGTATTTGCTATATTTCGCCAGCACAGTGTACATATCCTAATCCCCTTATAATATCTGCTACAAATTTTCCTCTCAATTGTTGTCTCTGCTCCTCCAACATGGCATACTTCTGACATTCAAATATAGCATGCTCGGGATTGTCAACTATACCACAACTCTGCAATTTGCATTATCTACGATCTTTTCAATTTTTAACCAGTATGTTCCATAAGGACCATGTCCAGTAAAAAGTGTAATAATCATTTCGTTGGTTTGATATGTTTTAATTTTATTCTCTCAAATACCGATGGAAATATTTCATAAGTTCTTGTGCCTACATTTAAACCTTCCCATTCTTCTTGCCACTGCATTAATAATTGCCTTCCTAATATCAATTTTATTAAAACATCTTCTGCCAATAATATCCTTAATTTTATCCCAATTTTTATATCTAAGCCAGAACATAGCACCTCTCAAACGTATAAGTAAATCGATAGGCCATATGCCAGTAGCAATCAGAAGAGCCATTGTAGGGGTGGTGCAGAGGGCTCCTGTATGTCTTAACAATATCTTACGTTGGGCACTTCTTAATCCCTTTTTATTGTTAATAATCTTAATCTTATCTGCCCAGACACCAGCGGCATATGTTATTATAGAGCCAAAATAGTATAATGATAGGTTATTATATTATTTAAGGAGATTTAAATTTGGTATTTACAATCCTTGTTAATTTCTGCATCACATTTTCTGATTTTCTTCTTATATAATCTATATGGTCCACAAAATTTAATTTCTCATCTAATTTTACTCCTAAATATTTAATTTCCTTACTCCTTTTAATAGCTTTATTATCATACTTGATAACTGGATTCCTTTTCAATACACCTTTCAATAATATATGAGTTGATTTATTAGGTGCAATTTCAAATTTAGTTTCCAAACACCAAGAGTATATGATTTCCATTAAAACTCTTGCTTTCCCTTCTAATTGCGATCTTGAATTTGCCTCAATTAGGAATGCCACATCATCAGCATAGGCTATAACATTAGTGGTTACATATTCGGTTTTCTCCAGAAGTGTTTCCATCACAATGTCCCAAAAGGTGGGACCTAACACTGATCCTTGAGGACATCCTTTGGTGACATTTTTGAAGGTGGATTCATTTACGCCTTCAATAAAAACCACTCTATCTTGGCAATAGCTTTTGAGAATATTGTACAATGCAAATGGATAATTCTTTTGCCGAAGCCTATGAAAAAGAAGGGCCCCAGAGGTTATCAAATGCCCCCATAAATACAGTACAAAGAAATATTTTGATAAATGTCACAATATAAAAACTACATAAAAGTTTGTTATTTTCTCATGCCTACCTCAAGTATTGGTCGCTGAAGCTTCCTAAATGTGTTTAAATAACATCTTCAACTAGTTATATACAATATATGAAATTTGTGAAGTGCGAGGGTCCATAAACCTTAAGAATATCTGACATGATCTTTCAGCATAAGGGAAAACCCCTGAAAAATAGTATCGAGATAACCCATCGTAACTAAATTTCTAACTGATACCTCTTGGATATAGCGTACACATGCTACCACCATTCTACAAAAGGAAGCTCTTCTTAATTTCGAGACAAATAGTTTTTGGACTCACTGAATATAAATACAAAGCTAGTTTAGGAAAGAAATTGTGTATGTAAAGTCACCATCCACCAAAAAAAGGAAACCCAAACAGTATATAAAACTGCCTGTAAGTGTACAAAGAAGTCACTGTGCATCTTCTTTATTTGGCAGTCCTCTGCGTGAGTTATTTAAAATTTCCATTTCAATGGGGTATTAATATAATAAAGACTACAATTTTTAGCTCAAACGCATACATCAGTTCTTTCTTTGGTACTTTTAGAAATAAACAAAGCAAATTCTATTTGTTCTATTATATCTGTTACTTTTTCCACAATGCCCGCCTCGGTAGCGTGGTGGTAGCAATGTCTGCCTCACGCTAAAGAGGTACATAGTTCAAATCTCGGGCAGAGTGAGTTACCTGGTTAAGGTTTCTTACGGAGTTTTACCTTCTCCTAATAGAGGAATGTTGGGTAACTCTAAGCTCTATCTAATCTGGGCTCATTTAATCATCATTTCTCCTACCTATTTCATTCATCGTCCGATATGACTTACTGTTGGAGGACTTTAATTACAAAAAGAAGAATCGAAAAGATCTCCGTCTCTCGTCAAACTGATTCAATCATAAAGAAGAAACAGCTGTAAATACTTTTTTGTGACATTTCTTTGTCATAAACGAAAACTGAACTGTCCAACTAAAACACAAAAACTTGATAATTTGGCACAAGTACAAAAAATAGAGACCCAATCGAAATCTACAAATCGAAATCTTAGCAGATAGCTCTAGATATATATTCTGTTTAGAACGCTTCCTTTCCCAAAAAGAAATTATTAGTTTTTTAGATTTTATCTCACCCTTTGTTTGCATGCCGTAGAAGTCACTTAAATATAGTTCATATCTAAATAACATAGTTGAAAGCTGCGACTTATCTTTGCAAACATTTAGAGGACTTCTTTCCGACTATACAAATTTACAGGTAGAGCCATCTCTGGGCAGAGGCGCGCGTTGCTCTATTGTTCATTTAAATGTTGCTTCTCTATCGGGCATTCAAAATAACAATAAAATCGTCTTATTCGTAACGTGTATTCATAACAAAACATTAATATATTTCACTCACACTACTTTCTCAATCACCTCTTTCACAAAGACTTACTTTTCCACCTGCTCCAAATGTAGAATAGAAGTTATTACACGTTTCCTTGTTGATACAAGAAAGATAAAGGGACTAAATATATAACCAACACTTGATACTTAGCCCACGAAAGAGATTTGCTCCAACAATCTTATGGTGATTAATATTGTTGCCATTATTGTTTTGTATTATACACTAATGCAATGAAACTCTTTCATTCATGTACACCGTTTAGAATTTATGAAGTGCAGCATTTGAACATAGAATTCGGGACTTGCGTAATATTGGTACGTCATCTTTATTTGGAATGAGAAAACGTACAGGGTATGTATTGTTATTGAACCATTTTATAAGTGTGGACAGCTATTTCAGTTTTATTGTGCTACATTGCCGACCGCATGCTCTGTGTAATGTGGCCAGTTATTCAACTGTCTGAATGTGAATCTAAGATGCGCCAGAAAAAGAACCGGAAACAAAAGTGCATTTCAATACGCAATAAGTATTATAAAGAGTACAAGTTTTAGGTCCAACGCATACCTCAGGTCTTTCTTAGTATCTTAAGAGAATTAACAAAACAAATTCTTTTATGACGAAATAATCATTTCTTCCACACTGCCCGCCTCGGTAGCGTGGTGGTAGCATGTCTGCCTCACGTTCAAGAGGTTGCGAGTTTGAATATTCGTCAGAGAGAGTTACCTGTATAAGGTTTTTTCCGGATTTTTTCCTTATCCTTTAAGACGAAAGTCGCATTACCCTGAGATCTATGTACCCTGTGCTCATTTAAGCATCATTTCACCGACCTATTTCATTCATCGTCCGACATGACTTACATTTGGAGAGAGAATTTATAAAAAAATCTTCCACACTAGCCAGGTGTGGGCTAAGATTCCGATGGGTAGGGCCACACTCAAAAATTCAATGCTATAGCCAGGAGTTTAACCACGGGCCACCCGCTCTCCGTCCGGTTACTCTTAAAGCAACCTTTATATCAGCACAAGGAAAACCCCGGATAAAGCGTCATCGAGATAACCCACCGTAACTAAATTTCGAACTCGTACCTCTTGGATGTAAGGTACACATGCTACCACCATGCTACAAACGGAAGCTCTTCCTAATTTCGAGACGAATAGTTTTTGACTCCCTGAATATACATATAAAGCTATTTTAGGAAAGAAATTGCTGTATGTAAAGTCACCATACAAAAAAGAGAAACAAATGGAAACCCAAAGAGTGTATCTAACTCCCTGTAAGTGTCCAAAGAAGTACTTGTGCATCTCCTTTATTTGTCATTTCTCTGCGTGTTTTATTTAAGATTTCCATTTCAATGCGCTATAAATATTATAAAGAGTACAAGTTTTAGGTCAAACGCATACTCAGGTCCTTCTTAGTATCATAAGAGATAAACAAAACAATTTTTTTTTGACGGAAATAATTTCATCCACACAGCCCGCCTCGGTAGTCATGGCAATATACCAGAATAACAAACTGTCCAACTAAATCAGCAGAAAATCCTTTATAAAATGGATACTCATAATTCGAATAAAATTTGAAATCACAACGCAGAGCTCTACATATATATTCAGTTTAGAACGCTTCCTTTCCCACAAACAAGTATTAGTTTTTTAGAAGTAAACTCACTGTATAGTATAATTTCCCTTCGTTTTCATTCCATACATACCAATTAAATATAGTTTATACCTTAATAAAATAAAAACATATCGTTAGTTAACTTTGCGAATATTTAGAAATTTTCTTTCCGACTATACAATTTAACAGGTGGAGCCATCTCTGTGCAGAGGCACGCGCTTGCTCCAATGGTGGTCTACCCTGGCGGGCATTTTAAAATAAAAACAAATTCGTCTTATTCATGACGTATTTTATAACAAAACCTTAATATCTATTACTCACACTAATTTCCTCAATCCATTTTTCTCACAAAGGCTTAATTTACCTCCAGCTTCAAATGTAAGATGAAACTTATTACACGTTTCCTTGTTGTTACAAGAAAGATAAAGGGACTAAATGTTTAATCAACATTTGAAACTTAACCCACGAAAGAGAATTGCTCCAACTACCCAGTGGTGATTAACATTGCTACTATTATTGTTGTATATATATAAAATGTAATTAAACTTCTCTCATGTACACCGTTTAGAATTTATGAAGTGCAGCAAAAGAACATAGTTTTCGGACCTGCGACATATTGGTACGGGATCTTTTATGAAATGAGAAAACGTCCGGGTATGTATTATTTTCGATCCATTTTGTAAGTGTGGACAGCGCTATTTGTTATATTGTTCTACATTACCGACCGCATGCTCTGCGCTATTTGACCAGCTCTTCAACTGCCTCAATGTGAATCTAAAATGGCACCACAAAAAGAACCGGAAACAAGAGTACAGCTACTGCAAAACGCACGTGTAATGTACATAATAATTATCTTCATAGCAGCTCATTGCTTATATTGCAAATTACATCGTCTAGGGTTCCTTTCTAGGTTTTTCGTCTCATGGTTTTGAAAACTGTGAATTTTCAATTTTTCAGGTGTGATTTTTATATCTGTTTTGTAGAGCAGATTTTCTAAATAAAAGCCTGCAAATTACTAACGAACTATAATTTAAACTGCACTGCAATTAGGGTTACGTATACTAGGAGTGCAGATGGAACTGTGATCGGTCCTTGATGTATTGTACACCTTCGAGCAAATGTATTCCGATGCGAGCAAGGCTAACTTACGGGAGGGAGGTGGGTTTTCATCAATTAGTTTTG
>CM060948.1:293151112-293211112 GCA_030765055.1 Mantis religiosa | reverse complement strand
GTCTTATTCATAACGTATATTTATAACAAAAAGTTAATATATTTCTGTCACACAAATTTCTCAATCTACTCTTTCACAAAGGCTTATTTTTCCACCTGCTCCAAATGTAAGATAAAAGCTATTGCACTTTTCCTTTTAGTTACAAGAACGATAAAGGAACAAAATGTATAACCAACATTTAAAACATACCCACGAGAGGGATTAGCTCCTAGAACCTTTTGGTGATTAATATTGTTGCTGGTATTGTTGCATATTATATGCCAATGTAATTAAACTCCTTTTTGTCCACAGTTTAGAATTTATGAAGTGCAGCATTTGAACATAGATTTCAGGAATTCCGTAATATTGTTACGGGACCATTTTTGGAATGAGAAAAGGTCTAGTATATGTCTTAATATCGGACCATTTTGTAATTGTGAACAGCGTTATTAGATTTATAGGGCTACATTGCCGAACGCATGCTCTGTGCATTTTGGCCAAATATTCAACTGTCCGAATGTGAATTTAAGATGGTACTAGAAAACGAATCTGAAACAAAGGTACAGCTAGTGCACAAAGTAGGTATAATGTACATAATAATTAGCTTGATTGCAGCTCATTGCTTGTGTAGGAGATAAAGGAGATAAAGAGGAGATAAAGCTCAATTTGTAATATGCATAAAAATACGCGATATTGCAACTTACGTTCTCCAGGGTTTCTTACTAAGTTTTTGGCTTCATGGTATTGAAAACTGCACTGATCTTCAATTTTTTATGTGTGATTTTTACGCAGTTATTTTATATACATTTAGTAGAGCATATTTTCTTATAGAAAATTGCTGACGAACTATGACTTCAACTGCACTGCAGTTAGGGTTACATTTACTGCGGAGAGCATAGCATTTTGTTCCCATTGACTCTCTTAACATCCTCGTCCATCGGAATATCTTTGCTCCGTTGTGTACCTATGCCCCAAGTTGGGCGTTGCCGGGTGTAAGGATGTGGCGAGAGTCGACAGGTGCGACCGTCCGAAGGAGCAAAAACAATGCAATTCACAGGGTCTCTACAAGTTACGAAGATGGAAGCGTCCACCCTGGTAGGCCAGAGAAACCGAAATTCCCCCCCACGTGTTTTGGAAGCAGTCCAAGCATTCGGGGGAACGGTAAAGAAGTGTGCTCACTCGCAGTATACCATCCTGCCACACAGCACCGAGACAGCCACCAACACTTCTACCCTGAAACAGAACACCAGATGAGATATATGTCAAATGATAATGGGGATGAAATGGAGAGACAGAAAATTCAGCGGATGTAATTTTCAAACCCAGAATTTCGCTCGCGACCGGGGAAAAACCCAAAGAACTCCATGCGTCTCGTAGATCGTCCACAAGAATCGAACCCAAACCTCCCGAATGCGGGCCACATGCGGAACCACCTGAGCCAACCCGCACAGTTATACAGGAAGAGAACAATTCTCATGTATGTGGTAGTTATGTTGGTCGAGATTAAAACCCATCCTCCTCGCAATTTCAGATATTACAACAAAAAATTCGCTCCATGCTTGTAAAATAATGATATCAAAAATACGCATGAAGCTATTTACAAAACATAAAACCGGAGGAAAGAAATATCTTGATAAATGCCACAATATGAAAACTGCAGAATGGTTTGTTATTTTGTCATGCCAACCTCAAATACTTGCCGCTGGAACCTAATAAATTAGTTAAAATAACATCCTTCAATGACTTATTTAGAATGTAAGAAATGGTTAAAGTCCTTGGGTCCATTGACCTTAAGAGTTACCTGAAATTAATCTTTCAACTTAAGGGAAAACCCCGGAAAGGCGTTATCGAGATTACACACTGTAACGAAAATTCGAACTGGTACCCATTGGATGTAAGGTACACGTGCTACACCCATGCTACAGAGGGGAGCTCTTCTGAAATTCGAGATGAATAGTTTTTTGATTCAATGAATATGTATAATGATTATGATGACTATAAGGGCGCTTAACTGCAGAGGTCATCAGCGCCCTTTTTAAAACAAACTGGTCATGGCAAAAGCCAGATCTAAATTCCTCTAAAACACTATAAATATGTCAATAGACTTACAAAAAATACATACGCGTTAAAAAATATAAAAACAATAGAAATATAATCTAAAAAGCCATCAATTCTGTTCGCTAAATCCTAAAATCTAATGTAGAAAAGAATCTAAAAAGCTTCTCCACTACTGCGTTATCTTCCGATAGCATTTCTGCAAAGCTGACCGGCAGCTGCAGAGACGTCCTAAAGTCTGCTAGGTGAAAACATCCTAGCAGCACGTGTCGTACAGACAACGCTTCATTGCAAAACGGACACAGTGGAGAAGGCTCCTGTTTAAAAAGAAAACTATGAGTAAAAAAGCAGTGCCCAATACGTAACTGAGCCAAACTCACGTCCTCGCGACGAGATGACCGACAGGAGGTAACCCAGGGAATCGGAAGTTCTTTGACAGATCTAAGTTTATTATTGCGGAGAGCGGACCACTCTTCCTGCCAGCAAGTTTGCACAGCTCTCCGGAATACGGCCATAAAGTCTTCCGATGTCACATATGGTACTCGAACCCTGGGCTTCATGGTAGCCCTCTTGGCTGCTGAATCCGCCATTTCATTCCCCTGCAAGCCTACGTGACCAGGGATCCATGCACACACCACGTTAACGCCAGAAGCGTGTAAAACGTGGAGGGCATCCTGTATACGCTGCACAATAGGGTGGTAGATGTACAGCTGCCGTAGGTTTTGAAGTGCACTGAGGGAATCACTCAGGATTAAGCAGTTCCCCAAATTTCGTCGAACTACGTGTAAAATGGCCCGGTATTTTGCATAAAGCTCTGCAGTAAAATTGGAAGTGCTAGTGTGGAATCCGAATGTATACGTTCGGCTCCACACACGTAAGCACAACCAACACCATTTTAGTTTTTAGAGCCCTCAGTATAAATTACAAAATGGTCTTCATATCGCGATAAAAATTCTAAAAAAACATGTAGAATAATAGACATAGACATGTGAGATTTATCATATTTAGTCATGCCCAGATCAACCGGGTACGCTCTGCACAACCAAGGAGGGTATGTCCTCTCCCGCTAGGATACATCTTGGGCATTTCAGTATCAAGATGTCTAAGAAGCTCCCGGAAACGAAAACCAGGTGACTTTGGTTTAATGGAAGTGTTGCTATAACGCAAGTCCATGAAGGTATTAAAGAACGGCGTAAACGATGGATGTGTGAACATGCAATTAGGTCCACAGCCATAATTGGCTAATAACATGTTGCGCCTGTACTGCAGAGGAGGTTCTGCAGACTCAGCATACAGGCTTATAACTCGGCTCGTTGGAAATGCCCCAACTGCTATAAGTATGCCACAATTATGGCTGTGTCTAATCTCTTCAGCACAGATGGTCGTGCTGAGCCATAGACGATACTACCATAATCTAATTTGGAACGGTTGAGTGCGCGATAAAGTCGCAATAGCACTGTACGATCCGCTCCCCATGATTTTCCACTTAGTACCCGCAAGACATTTAAAGATCGGTCACATCGTGCTTTCAGTTGTGCTATATTCGACGACCAACTAAGTTTCCTATCAAATATCAATCCAAGGAACCTCGTCTCATCTGCAAAAGGTAGTAGATCAGAGCCTAGTCGGAGCCTTGGATGTAGTCGACTCTGCTGACGCCAGAAGTTAACACAGCTGGTTTTCTCAGAGGAGAATCGGAAGCCGTTTTTTAAACTCCAACCCGTAAGGTTTTCCAAGGTGGTCTGAAGACGGCGCTCTAAAAACGGAGTGCGCTGAGAAGTGCAGTAGACGGCAAAGTCGTCTACAAATATGCATGATGAGACCCCCGGAGGTACACATTTCGAGAGAGAATTAATCGCAATAGCAAATAACGTAACACTTAGTACCGATCCCTGTGGTACACCGTTCTCTTGAACAGAAAGTTTCGAAAGAACCGAGCCAACCCTTACTCGGAATACTCGGTCTTTCAAGAATTCCTGAAGGAAGAGTGGTAGGCGTCCACGTATATTCCAGGTGTGCAGAGTACGTAGCAACCCTGCCCGCCAACAAGTATCATAAGTCATTTAGAGGTCAAAAAATATTCAGTGTGTTTGACGGTTTTTAAGAAATCCGTTCATAATCTGTGTCGCCATGGACACAAGATGATCCACTGTTGAACGGCGTCGTCGAAAACCGCACTGGATGTTATTCAGTAGGTTGTGCGTTTCCAGCCGCAATACCAACCGCCCATTTATCATGCGTTCCATCACCTTGCATACGCAACTGGTGAGGGAAATAGGACGGTAGCTAGAAGGGAGGTGACGGTCCTTGCCAGCTTTCAAGATAGGTATAATGTAGGCTTCTGGCCACTTGTTAGGAAACGCGGCATCAACCCAAACACGGTTATAGACCTCGAGCAGGAATGCCTTACCTTCAGGTGAGAGATGTTGTAACATTTGAACGTGGATTCCATCCGGTCCTAGCGCTGTCAGTCGCGATGACGAAAGAGCCTGTCCTAACTCTGCCAAGGTGAAGAGGTGGTTATAATCTTCAAGGTTTCTGGAACTAAACACGAGACCTTGAGATTCTACCTGAGTCTTAATTGAGATAAACTCAGGGGCATAATTGCTTGAGCTAGACAGCTGAGCGAAAGCACAGCCGAAGGTGTTAGCCACAACAAACGGATCAACTACAATTCCTGCAGTTGTTTTCAGACAAAGCGATTGGCAGGTGGGTTGATTTTCCGGCCACGCGCCTTAACCTATCCCATACAACAGATGAAGGTGTACATCTGTTAAAAGATGGTTTAAAGTTGTTCCATGAGGTATTTTTGCTATCCTTAATTATTTACCTAAACTTTGCACGCGCTTTCTTGTACTCAATTAGACTACTTAGGGTAGGGTGTCATTGGAATACCCTCAGAGCACGTCTAGGAGCACGAATAGCATTCCGGCAGTCGTTGGTCCACCATGGGACTGGAAATCGACCGGGTTGGGTAGCCGAAACTGGAATAGACTGCTATGCAACGGAAAGAATTTTCTCTGTGAGATGATCAACTAAATCATTCACAGAATCGTGCTCGTTGTATTCAAAGTCAGCCAACTGGGTGTAAAGGCTCCAGTTGGCACATCAAAGCGCCATCTTGGGATACGTAAGGGAGACACATCTTGTGCTAAGAGACTAAGAAGACATGGAATGTGGTCGCTGGAATGTAAATGAGAGATGGTATTCCACTGTAAGGAAACTGCTAACTGGGATGTACACACTACCAAATCGATGTGCGAATAGGTGTTAAACGCGTCTGAGAGGAACGTTGGCTCTCCGGTGTTCAGGAGAACCAAGGTATTGCTCTCCAGAAATTTTGCAATGAGGTTGCCTCTCGAACATGCCCGATTTGAGCCCCAAAGTGGCTGATGGGCATTAAAGTCTCCCACTATTAGAAATGGTGTTGAGAGTTGTGAAACCAGATCTTCAAGGTCAATTAGCGAGAGATCATCTGATGGCGGTACATAGACATTGCAAATGCAAAATTCGATTGATGGCGGCCTTGTCCTTACAGCTACAGATTGTATGTCGGATTGTAGCTGTAACGGATCTACAAATATGTCATCCCTGAGGAGCATCATAGTGCCCCCGTGAGCAGGAATGCCCACTTCTGTTTCAATATCACACCTCAGTGGTGTGCAGCGTCTGATTTTAAAGTTGTCTTGTGGTTTTAGGTTAGTCTCTTGTAAGCATACCAACAATGGGTTATGCTTACAGAGCAAAAGTTCCAGTTCTGGTCGATGTGCTCTTAAGCCTCGTATGTTCCATTGAAGGATAGCCATGGCGATAGAAATGGGATATGTCAAATAAGTACGCACATTACGTAGGTTTCAGCGGTGTTCGGATTAATTTGCCCTTTTTCTTTGGTGTAGGGCTAGTTTCTGCAGATTTATCCTACCTCTTCTTTGCTGCAGATGCAGCAGCGTGGTCAGATATTTCCTGCTCCATATCCTCTATGGAAGAGGACGGTTTTCCTTCTTCAACTTTCGCTGCGATGGGCTCGAAGCGATTGGAAATTCCGACCGACGTAGATGACGGTCGCCGGTCGGAGTCCTCCCCAGAAGATGACTCCAACGGTGATCTCGGAGACGCTCTAGGACTACGTTTCTTGGACTTTCCTGGAGAAGACTTTGTGCTTTCTTTCAGGAAGAAAGTTCTATCATACTGAGTCTTGAGCTTGATCTCTGGTGCTTGGTATACAATGGGCAATTTCGTCCTGTTGTTAGACGTCGATGCTTTGTCAGGCGACTTCACTGACTTGTTCTTACTTTCAGTAGTCTTAAGTGTTGTTCTCGGAGCTTTAGATGGTGTTACAGATGCTCTTGGTTGCGATCTAGGCGCTAGAACTTTCTCTGATATTGTTTACCCGTTTATATCAGATGTTTGGGTACCAGCCTCCCGTTTCGGTGACGGAGTAGCCGCCACAGAGCTGTAGGTATGGGAGGTGGTTGAAGAGGGCTTGAGGATACAAAGAAGTTTCCGGGCTTCCGAAAAGGATACCTTTTCTTACCCCGGATCTCCTGAATAGCTCGCTCTTCAATATAACGGGGGCATTCTCGTGAACTTGATGGATGTTCACCGCTACAATTTACGCATGCTGGAGGTGATGTGCATGCATTTTCATGCATGCCAGCTCCACAGCTGACACATTTAGGTGCGCCTTTACAGAATGCACTGGTGTGACCGAACAGCTGACATTGGTAGCATCTCAGAGTGTTAGGTATGTATGGTCTAACCTCAATCACTTCATATCCTACCCTGATCCTTTGAGGGAGATCTACCCGATCAAAGGTCAAGAACAGGGTACGAGTAGGAACCTCGTTCTCTCCTTGGGACACGATAGACTGCAGTTACGCCTTGTTCCTGGAGGTTATCCTGAATATCCTCGTTGGACATTCCATCCAACGCGCTAGTGTTTACAACACAGCGCAAAGAATTCAGGATCCTATGCATCTCCACTTTGACTGGATAACTGCCCAGCATGTTGGCTTTCAGTATCTTAGTTGCCTGGGATGCTGTAGTTGCTTCCACCAGCAGCGTGCCATTTCTAGATTTTGTACATGATTTAACAGCACCAGCTATTTTGTCAAGACCTTTCTGTATAATAAACGGATTAACCGTTGAAAATGTTCTACCTTCCTATGTTCGCTTAATAAGTAAGTAGCGAGGACCACACTCAACTACTTGTTTAACACTGTTTTCAAACAAATCTTTTCCACGTTTAATTTTTTTGGGGGGTGTAGGTTAACCATAATAGTTGGTCTAAATTGCATCCCCCAGTGCTCCCCACCCACCACGGAGGGCTACACAGGGGATATAGCGAGCTCGCCGTCCCACTCACCCTGGAGGTCGGTACAATACATAGTCTTGGCCGATTGATTAGGGGTGGGTTAGTCCGTTTAGGCGAAGCAGAAGCCAAAGTAGTGTATTAGAAATGCGCATCCTCCGCGAATTCAGAAAAACACTGTTACGAGCTCAGATACGCATCCCTCAACCACCAGGACAAACCTTTTCACCGACACGGGTCTCCACGCACGGCCTACACGTGGGTGGGCCTGTTGACCGTCTCATCCAACAACGAAGAAGAGCCCACACGAGGGAGACTGTTGGCTCGGGACCCCGGGTTCGCCAAACCCGTACCTACCGAAGTAGGCCCCTGGGGGGCAATGAATATGTATACAAAGCTAGTGTCGGAAAGAAATTGCTGTCTGTAAAGTCTCCAGCCCCCCCCCCCCACACACACACACACACACACACACACACACAAATAAAAAAGGAAACCACAACAGTGTATTCAGCACCCTTAACAAGTGTGCAAAGAAGTTCTTGTGCATCTTCTTTATTTGTCACTCCTGTGCTTGTTTTCTTTAAAATTTCCATTTCAAGGGGCTATAAATATTATAAAGAGTACAATTATTAGGCCAAACGCATACCTCAGTTCTTTCTTAGTATTTTAAGAAATAAACAAAAATATTTCTATTTTGACCGAACTAATCATTTCTTCCACATTACCCGCCTCGGTAACATGGTTTTAGCATGTCTGCCTCATGTTCAAGAGGTCCCGAGAACGAATGATTGTCAGGGTGAGTTACCTCGATATGGTTTTTTCCGGGTTTTCCCTTATCCTTAAAGATGAAAGTCGGGTAACTCTATTATCTATGTACACTGGGCTCATTTGACCACCATTTCCGCTACCTATTTCATTCATCGTCCGATGTATCTTTATTTGGAGGGAGAATATTAAAAAATCGTCCACACTAGTCATGTACAAGCTAAGGTTCAGATGAGTAGAGCCAGACTCAAAAATTCAATGCAATAGCTGCGATTTGAACCACGGATCTTCCACTCTCTGTCCGGTTGCCCTTGCACACAGATCTACTATGGCCAACGTGCCGACAGGACAACTGAGTGGTATACTTCCCGATAGACCACTACGGGTTCTCCTTAGCTGTGAGACACACACCTTTCATGGCAACTTACTATGGTGTAAGTCTTAAGTCACAGGCTTCATTGTTAAACCAGTTAAACCACATGGGGCCCGGAAGATCATTGGTTCAAATACTGGTTCTGGAATTGGATTTTTCAGTCTGGCTCTTCTCATCCAAATTTTAGCCTACACACTTCACCAATTTACCTAAAAAACTTACAGCATAGTCAGTCGCAGCAAAAGGTGCGTGACTCATAGCACTGAAAGCACCCAGTGGTCGAGCAGGAAATATACGAGTCAATTGCAGAAGTTAATGGTATGTCGACATGTTGGCCATAGTAGCTCAGTGGTTTAGAGCAACCGCACTTATAACGGGAGATCATTGGTTCAAATCGTTGGCTATGGAATTGAATTTATCAGTCTTACTCTTCATTCACATTTTTTTTTTTCTTTAAACAGTCCCATAGATATCGTTCCAGAAAAATTAGTTCACTTACTTCTGTGTATGTTCTACCTGTAACAGAATGGTATTGCTGGAGGAGCAATATATTTGATCTGCACATTTGAATAAATTCTATAGGAAACTTGGGGTAATTTTAAATCATGCAATGGGAGTATTTTAAATAGGAGACAAACACAATACCACTTTGCAGGAGTTAGTAAAGACTGGTAAAAGGAGCGTTTTTTATCTTTTACTTACACTACTCTCTCAATCCGCTTTTTCATAAAGGCTTACTTTACCTCCAACTCAAATGTAAGATGAAATTTATTACACGTTTCCTTGTTGTTACAAGAAAGATAAGGAACTAAATGTTTAACCAAAATTTGAAACTTAATCCACGAAAGATATTTGCTCCAACAACCCTTTGGTGATTAATATTGTTGCTAATATTGTTGTATATCATATACAAATGTAATTAAACTTCTCTCATATAAACCGTTTAGAATTTATGAAGTGCAGCATAAGAACATAGTTTTCGGGACCTGCGTAATATTGGTACGGAATCTTTATATGAAATGAGAAAACGTCCAAGGTATGTATTATATTCGAACCACTTTGTAAGTGTGGACAGCGTTATTAGATCTATTGTGCTACATTACCGACCGCATGCTGTGCGCTATTTGACCAGCTCTTCAACTGCCTCGATGTGAATCTAAGATGGCGCCACAAAAAGTAGCGGAAACAAAAGTACAGCTAGAGCAAAACGCACGTATAATGTACATAATAATTATCTTCATAGCAGTTCATTGCTTATATTGCAAATTACGTCGTCCAGGGTTCCTTTCTAGGATTTTCGTCACAAGATTTTGAAAGCTGTGCTGATTTTAAATTTTTCATATGTGATTTTTATACCTATTTTGTAGAGCTGATATTCTAAATGAAAACCTGCAAAATGCTAACGAACAATAATTTTAACTGCACTGCAATTAGGGTTACGTATACTACGGAGAGCAGTTGGAACTGTGATCGGTCTTGATGTATTGTACACACGCGAGCAAATGAATTCCGATGCGAGCAAGCCTAACTTACGGTAGGGAGGTGAGTTTTCAGCAATTAGTTTTGTCAGGAAGGTTCAGTTTTCCTTTACCTGAACAGCGATTTCGGCGCACAGGTATTTAAGCCTCAATGCAAAATAAAAGCACTTTTGCCACATGTAACGTAGGTGGTTTGTACAGCTCTCTAATGTCATTTTAGAAATTAATCCATACTTTTTGTAATGACGTTATTCCCTTCTCCGTCCATCTCTTACTCGCGGGTGATTGCGCGGGCGCGCGCGCGCACGCACGCACGCACACATACACCTCATACATTTTAATCTCCATCGCTTCACTTCAAACGCGTTTCAAAATTCAAAGGCGGTAGTTTTATGTCAAAAGAAATGCTTCTAGCTTTCACTCGTTAGCGATAATTTATATTATAATAAACTGCGTGGTATATAAGATTAAGTGTAACTACTTTCTAAAAGAAAAGTTATTATTTCCTTTGTTACAGTTCTCAAGAACAGCTTATATGGGCATTCTACTACAATTAATATAGCCACAAAATTAAAAATTAATACCTATATATATATATATATATATATCTCTACCAACGAAATAAATAAAATAATTTTTTTTGATAGTGAAAGTTCAAACTAAAAATCAGGATCGCGTCACCGGCATGTCGAAGGTTTGACGGATGACTTCCGTAAATTTCAGTAAAGCTAATATGATATATTTACTTTTGGCTACACTCAGAAGCTATCGAACTAGACCGGGCTTGAACTGGCAACCTTGGAATCAGAATGCAGCACATTAAATCTCCTGGTCCACACTTATTAGCAGTAGCAGTATTTATTATTATTATTATTATTATTATTATTATTATTATTATTATTATTATTATTATTATTATTATTATTATTATTATTATTATTATTATTATTATTATTATTATTATTATTATTATTATTATTATTATTATTATTATTATTATTATTATTATTATTATTATTATTATTATTATTATTATTATTATTATTATTATTATTATTATTATTATTATTATTATTATTATTATTATTATTATTATTATTATTATTATTATTATTATTATTATTATTATTATTATTATTATTATTATTATTATTATTATTATTATTATTATTATTATTATTATTATTATTATTATTATTATTATTATTATTATTATTATTATTATTATTATTATTATTATTATTATTATTATTATTATTATTATTATTATTATTATTATTATTATTATTATTATTATTATTATTATTATTATTATTATTATTATTATTATTATTATTATTATTATTATTATTATTATTATTATTATTATTATTATTATTATTATTATTATTATTATTATTATTATTATTATTATTATTATTATTATTATTATCATAATTATTATCATTACCATTATTATTATCATTATCATTATTATTATCATTATCATTATTATTATCATTATTATTATTATCATTATTATTATTATTATCATCATTATTATTATTATTATCATCATTATTATTATTATTATCATTATTATTATTATCATTATTATTATTATCATTATTATTATTATCATTATTATTATTATTATTATTATTATTATTATTATTATTATTATTATTATTATTATTATTATTATTATTATTATTATTATTATTATTATTATTATTATTATTATTATTATTATTATTATTATTATTATTATTATTATTATTATTATTATTATTATTATTATTATTATTATTATTATTATTATTATTATTATTATTATTATTATTATTATTATTATTATTATTATTATTATTATTATTATTATTATTATTATTATTATTATTATTATTATTATTATTATTATTATTATTATTATTATTATTATTATTATTATTATTATTATTATTATTATTATTATTATTATTATTATTATTATTATTATTATTATTATTATTATTATTATTATTATTATTATTATTATTATTATTATTATTATTATTATTATTATTATTATTATTATTATTATTATTATTATTATTATTATTATTATTATTATTATTATTATTATTATTATTATTATTATTATTATTATTATTATTATTATTATTATTATTATTATTATTATTATTATTATTATTATTATTATTATTATTATTATTATTATGATTATGATTATTATTATTATGATTATTACCACGATTATTATTTTTATTATGATTATTAGTATTATTATTATTATTATTATTATTATTATTATTATTATTATTATTATTATTATTATTATTATTATTATTATTATTATTATTATTATTATTATTATTATTATTATTATTATTATTATTATTATTATTATTATTATTATTATTATTATTATTATTATTATTATTATTATTATTATTATTATTATTATTATTATTATTATTATTATTATTATTATTATTATTATTATTATTATTATTATTATTATTATTATTATTATTATTATTATTATTATTATTATTATTATTATTATTATTATTATTATTATTATTATTATTATTATTATTATTATTATGATTATGATTATTATGATTATTATTATTATTATTATTATTATTATTATTATTATTATTATTATTATTATTATTATTATTATTATTATTATTATTATTATTATTATTATTATTATTATTATTATTATTATTATTATTATTATTATTATTATTATTATTATTATTATTATTATTATTATTATTATTATTATTATTATTATTATTATTATTATTATTGCTGCTGTTGCTATTGCTATGGTTATTGTTAGGGTTTTTGCCGGGTAACTCTAAGCTCTATGGACCCTGGGCTCATTTGTGAATCATTTCACATACCTATTTCAACCATCGTCCGATATGACTTAATGTAGGAGAACGTAAATTAAAAAAAGAAGAAGGAAAGAAACAGTCCTTCCACACTAGCCATGTGTTAGCTTAGGTTCCTATGAGTAGAGCCGGACCATAGCCAAGATTGAGACATGGAGCTCCCGATCTCCGTGCGGTTGCTCTTAAACACTGAGCTACTATGGCCAACGTGCCGACATGACAAGTGCCTGGTATATTTCCCGATAGAGCACTAGGGGTTCCCATATACTATTAGACACACACCTTTTGTGGCAGCTTACTATGGTGTAAGTACTTAAGTCCCAGGCTTCATATTTAAACCAGTTAAACCGCATGGATACCGGGAGATCATTGGTTCAAATCCTGGCTATTCCATTGAACTTTACAATCTGACCCTCTCCTCCAAACCTTAGCCTTTACACTTCTAGTGTGAAAGAAATTATTATTTTCCATCAACTTACTTAAAATACATAGTGGTTTAAGTATGAGGCCTGGAAATTTTGTACTTGCGGTATAGTCAGTCACCACAAAAGGTGCGTGTCTCATAGCTTATGAGAACCCAAAGTGGTCTACCGGAAAATATACGAGTCAGTTGGAGAATTTAAAGTTATGTCGGCATGTTGGCCATAGTAGATCAGTGGTTTAGAGCAACCGCAAGGATACCGGGAGATCATTGTTTCAAATCGCGGCTATAGCATTGAATATTTCAGTCTGAGTCTATTCATTCATATGACTTTTTCTCTAAACAGTCTCTTAGGCATCGTTCCCGCAAAATTACCAAACTTATTTCTGGGTATGTTCTGCCTGTAACAGAATGGCATTGCTAGAGGGGCAATATATTGGATCTGCCAATTTCCAGACATTCTATAGGTAACTTGGTGTAACTTTTTAATCATTAAATTGAAATATGTAAGTAGGCGACAAACGCAATACCATTTTGCAGGAATTAGTAAACACTGGTAGAAGGAGAGGGTTTTTTGGAGGGGGGTGAAGATACTCTTTTTGTAATAGTGAAACCTCTGAATCATATAGCACTGGAAAAACTCAAGGAAATTTGGATATCCATTTGTATGTGTGCGGTTGGTTTAAGGTTACTGATAAGACAATCCAGCACTTGTATTTTACATAGAAGTTGGCATATCGAGACAGTTTCTTTCTTTCTTTCCTTCTTTCTTTCCTATTTTTGGTAATTTTAAGTCCTTCAACATTAAGTCATATCGGACGTTGAATGAAATGGGTGAAATGTTGCTCAAATGAGTCAAGGGTCCATGTAGATTTGAGCTACCTGATATTAATCTTTCATAATAAGGGAAAATTTGAGATATATCTTATTCAGGTAGAGGAACCTGACAGACATTTGAATAAGGGACCTCCAGAATTCAAGGTACACACCACCACTACTGTTAGGACGAGAAGTCTGATCCATACAAACGTACGTCAGGGAAAACCGTTCATCAGTTACGTCTGGATGAAGATTATTTCCACCGTAAATGTAAATATTATAGCAGTATACACTATATGTGAGGAGTAGGCTCTAGTAACATTAAATCCATGTTGTAGTAGAAGAGAAAGCTGTATATATCTTTTGGTGACCTTTCTTTTGTCATAAGCGATAACTGAGCTGTGGAGCTGTTCCCCTCCTTGTGGATTGGATATATATCACACTGTTCGGTGACATATCTGAAGAAGGAATCGCCCCGTCGTGAGGTCTACGCCGCACACGCGCAAAAGTTTCGGGCTCCCTCGGTGTGGCGATGCTTGCAGAAGCCAAACCTCACCTTGATGTAGAAGCGATGAACCTTTCGTCTTACATCCGTGAAGATGTTTTCGAAGATTTCTATAAATCCTCTCTCCTGCACCTGCGGCGAGAGATGTGATATGAAACTTTTCAGGCGTGGTATCGATACAAAGGGGATTTCACTTTTGGGCGACTATGGAGTAAAATAATTAATACTTTTTACTTTATTTGGAATTATATTTCTCGACATCATTTTCTTTTTCGCATGCACCTTTTTCCACTGATGTATATGGCGCTTCACTATATATTAATTTTCTCCCTTTGTTTATAAATGGTGCAACTGTTTTTTACTTATATGATTTATCGTAGCGTCGGTCTTTGATGTATATATATACTAAACGTTCATAAATCATAAACTCCAATTACTTCTAATAGTTTCAAGAAGTCTTTAACCGAAAACGCGTGTACCCCCATCGAGAGGTTAAACCAGAAGAAAAAATTGTAGAATAAAGTCATTGGTACTTCTTTCTGTTTTGGTTCCTAAGTAACCGTAATACTTCAGCATGATTGGTCCTACGTCTCAATTTGGGATTTCAATAAACTTAGGTCTTTAATGCATCATATATATGGCCTGCTTGGTTATTAACTTAAGTTGAATTAAAGATCGCCAAGTTTTCTTATTATGTCCATGTATGTAATATCAAATTCGGCAGTTCAATTATATCACCAGCACATTCCAATCTAACAAAGAGACAAGTCAGTCCCATATAAAATTCAAAACATAGCGGACAGCTCTACATATATATATTCTGTTTAGAACGCTTCCTATCCCATACACAATTATTGGTTTTTTAGTTTTTATCTCAGTGTTTGGTGTAATTACTCTTGATTTTCATGACATGGAAAATAATTAAATATAGTTCATATCTAAATAAAAAAATTGCAATTTGTTACTTATATTTGCGAATATATAGAAATTTTCTTTCCGACTATACAATTTTACAGGTAGAGCCATCTCTGGGAAGAGGCAGGCGTTGCTCCATTGTTGGTCATTCAAAGCTTGCTTCCCTGTTGGGCATTCAAAATAACAACAAAATCGTCTTATTCATAAGGTACATTTATAACAAAACGTTAATAAATTTCACTCACACTACTTTCTCAATCCACTCTTTAACACAGGCTTATTTTTCAACCTGCTCCAAACGTAAGACAGAAGTTATTACACGTTTCCTCTTTGTTACAAAAGCGATAAAGGGACTAAATGTATAACCAAACTTTGAAATATAGCCCACGATATAGATTAGCTCCTAGAACGTTTTGGTTATTAATATTGTTGCTATTATTGTTTCATATTATATACAATTGTAATTACACTCCTTCTTTCATGTACACCGTTTACAATTTATGAAGTGCAGCATTTGAACATAGACTTTGGGAATTCCGTAATATTGGTACGGGACCCTTATTTGGAATGAGAAAACGTCTAGGGTATGTATTATTATCGGATCATTTGTAATTGGGAATAGCGTTATTATATTTATTGTGCTACATTGCCGACCGCATGCTCTGTGAATTTTGGCCATGTATTCAACTTTCTGAATTTGAATCCAAGATGGCACTACAAAAAGAACCGGAAACAAAAGTACAGCTGGTGCACAAAGCAGGTATAATGTACATTATAATTAGCTTGATTGCAGTTCATTGCTTGTAATTCTACAGTCCATTCGTTAGGAGATAAAGCTGAATTTGTAATATGCATAAAAACAGGCGATATTGCAACTTACGTGCTCCAGGGTTTTTTTCTAGGTTTTTGGTTAGAAGGTATTTAAAACTGCGCTGATTTTCAATATTTCATGTGTGATTTTAACGCAGTTATTTTATAAGCATTTAGTAGAGCCGATTTTCTTATGGAAACCTGCAAATTGCTATCGAAATATGACGTTAACTGCACTGCAATTTGGGTTACGTTTACTACGGAGAGCATAGCCTTTTGTTCCCTCTTGCCTCTCCAACCTCCTCGTCCATCGGAATAGCTTTGCTCCGTTGTGTACCTATGGCCCAAATAGGGCGTTGCCGGTTGTAAGGATGTGGCGAGAGTCGACAGGGGCAACGGTCCCAAGGAGCTAAAGCAATGAAATTGACAGGGTCTCTATAAGTTACGAAGATGGAAACCTCCACCCTGGTAGGCCAGGGAAATGGAAATTCCCCCCACGTGTTTGGGAAGCGGTCCAAGCATTCGGGGGACCGGAAAAGATGTTGGTTCACTCAGAGAATATCACCCTGCTATACAGCGCCGAGACAGCCGCCGAAACTTCTACACTGAAACAGAACACTAAACAGAACACTAGATGAGATATATGCAAAATGATAATGGAGATGAAATGGAGAGACAGAAAATTCAGGGGATGTAATAACCCGACCCAGCACTTCTCTGGCAACGGAAGAAAGCCCCAAAGAACTCCATGGGTCACGTAGATCTGCCACGGGAATCGAACTCGGACCTCCCGAATGCGGGAAACAGACGTAACCGCCAGAGCCAACCAGCTCGGTTATACAGGAAGTGAATAATACTGATGTATGTGTTAGTTATTGTGGTTGTGATTAAAACCCATTTTCCTCGCAATTTCACATATAACACCAAAACATTCGCTCTTTGCTTGCAAAATAATGATATCAAAAATGTACATGATGCTGTCCACAAAACATAAATACAGTACAAAAAATATCTTGATAAATGCCACAATATGAAAACTACAGAAGAGTTTGTTATTTTCTCATACCTACCTCAAATATTGGCCGCTGAAGCTTACTAAATTTGTTTAAATAACATCTTTCATTTAGTTATACACGATATATGAAATTGGTGAAGTCCGAGGGTCCATAAACCTTAAGAGACTTCTGACATTAATCTTTCAGCATAAGGGTTAACCCCGGAAAAAACGTTATCGAAATAATCCACCGTAACTAAATTTCGAACTAATACCTCCTGGACGTAAGGTACAGATGCTACCACCATTCTACAAAAGGAAGCTGTACTTAATTTCGAGAAGAATAATTTCTTGACTCACTGAATATGTATACAAAGCTAGTTTAGGAGAGAAATTGCTGTACTTAAAGTCATTATGATCATTATCATCGTCATCGTCATCGTCTCCATCATCATCATCATTATTATTATTATTATTATTATTATTATTATTATTATTATTATTATTATTATTATTATTATTATTATTATTATTATTATTATTATTATTATTATTATTATTATTATTATTATTATTATTATTATTATTATTATTATTATTATTATTATTATTATTATTATTATTATTATTATTATTATTATTATTATTATTATTATTATTATTATTATTATTATTATTATTATTATTATTATTATTATTATTATTATTATTATTATTATTATTATTATTATTATTATTATTATTATTATTATTATTATTATTATTATTATTATTATTATTATTATTATTATTATTATTATTATTATTATTATTATTATTATTATTATTATTATTATTATTATTATTATTATTATTATTATTATTATTATTATTATTATTATTATTATTATTATTATTATTATTATTATTATTATTATTATTATTATTATTATTATTATTATTATTATTATTATTATTATTATTATTATTATTATTATTATTATTATTATTATTATTATTATTATTATTATTATTATTATTATTATTATTATTATTATTATTATTATTATTATTATTATTATTATTATTATTATTATTATTATTATTATTATTATTATTATTATTATTATTATTATTATTATTATTATTATTATTATTATTATTATTATTATTATTATTATTATTATTATTATTATTATTATTATTATTATTATTATTATTATTATTATTATTATTATTATTATTATTATTATTATTATTATTATTATTATTATTATTATTATTATTATTATTATTATTATTATTATTATTATTATTATTATTATTATTATTATTATTATTATTATTATTATTATTATTATTATTATTATTATTATTATTATTATTATTATTATTATTATTATTATTATTATTATTATTATTATTATTATTATTATTATTATTATTATTATTATTATTATTATTATTATTATTATTATTATTATAGTATTATTATTATTATTATTATTATTATTATTATTATTATTATTATTATTATTATTATTATTATTATTATTATTATTATTATTATTATTATTATTATTATTATTATTATTATTATTATTATTATTATTATTATTATTATTATTATTATTATTATTATTATTATTATTATTATTATTATTATTATTATTATTATTATTATTATTATTATTATTATTATTATTATTATTATTATTATTATTATTATTATTATTATTATTATTATTATTATTATTATTATTATTATTATTATTATTATTATTATTACTGTGTAGACTGCTTAAAGGCAGAATTATACGTTATTACGTACATGGTTACCTGTCTCCAAATCATGGTTAATCAGCAGGTAAACAAGACTTTTGCATTCACTAGGCTAAACTAATCGAGCATAGACTTTTTCCCATTGCCTCTCCAGCCCTCTCGTTCTCGGAAAACCTTAACACCTTTGTGTACCGGACTGTCAGGTGTTTCTGAGTCACCAGCATGGTGGCCTCCGGTCTCCGAGTCGGCCTAGTGGACTCTTTCAGGCTACTGTCGGTGGAATACCGGTTATACTGAACTATCGGGGAGTTTCAAAATGGTAAATAGTAGGGAGACTGCCCTCCGTAGCGTTTTATCCTAACCTCTCCCATGCTGTTATAACCTGTGAGGTTCTATTCATTTTAATAGAAGTTCTATAAATGGCAGAGAAAATTTTGAGACAAAAAATATATATCTGGAAAACACACGAATGGTTTCACTTCTTTATGTGTAAAACTAATAATTGCTTTAAAATGTCTAATATTTATACTTCTCTCAAGTGGAAAGGCACTTTTCTAGTACTACCTCTTTGTCGTCATGTAAAAATCTTTGTCTACATACCAATATATTCTTTCTATGTTTACGATGGGGAAATGTCAAATGTGACAAAGCATAACAAACAAACTTGTTTAAATCGATCATGAAAAATTAATTGAATCACAAAACAATAGGCTCTTAGCAACTTTGACACTTTACCTACTCTTTTCATCTTACACGTACCCACAACAGATTGTGCAAATTTGAATCTGGATGAACAATAAGGAAACTAATGAACTTGATTGTAGGAAAGTGAACATTTCAGATTATTACTTACTATTACGAAACGAGATATCGCCGCGGGAAGCAAAGTTTTTGTCTCTTATATATATACTCTCACTTGAGTTTTTTTTCTAGCTTTACTTGTCACCAAGGAATGCTGGAGACCAAGGCTATTGTTCGTTCCGTACCTCATGTCACTCATTTTGCCAGCGCAATATTGCTGGCGGAACATGCCAGATATACGAGATACAGGCTCTATGTAAAGCTTCTGCCCTTGAGGGGAAAAGGCTGCCCAGAAGCTGGCCAGGCCACTGGGTTCCTTCATCGCCTTCCATCTTGAAGCTTCGTTTGAGCGATTCTGTAATCGTTTGGGACTTGTGCAAGTCTCTGAGGCTTCCTTTGGCTCCGTACTTTGCAAACCTGTGGTTTCTCTTCGCCACATACGTCCCTCGTAATAGATCCCTGCCGGGTATTGATAGGCGAGCTGTTTCTGCACCGTTGCCTAACTGACATTAATAATGATGATGATAATAATAATGATAATGATAATAATAATAATAATAATAATAATAATAATAATAATAATAATAATAATAATAATAATAATAATAATAATAATAATAATAATAATAATAATAATAATAATAATAATAATAATAATAATAATAATAATAATAATAATAATAATAATAATAATAATAATAATAATAATAATAATAATAATAATAATAATAATAATAATAATAATAATAATAATAATAATAATAATAATAATAATAATAATAATAATAATAATAATAATAATAATAATAATAATAATAATAATAATAATAATAATAATAATAATAATAATAATAATAATAATAATAATAATAATAATAATAATAATAATAATAATAATAATAATAATAATAATAATAATAATAATAATAATAATAATAATAATAATAATAATAATAATAATAATAATAATAATAATAATAATAATAATAATAATAATAATAATAATAATAATAATAATAATAATAATAATAATAATAATAATAATAATAATAATAATAATAATAATAATAATAATAATAATAATAATAATAATAATAATAATAATAATAATAATAATAATAATAATAATAATAATAATAATAATAATAATAATAATAATAATAATAATAATAATAATAATAATAATAATAATAATAATAATAATAATAATAATAATAATAATAATAATAATAATAATAATAATAATAATAATAATAATAATAATAATAATAATAATAATAATAATAATAATAATAATAATAATAATAATAATAATAATAATAATAATAATAATAATAATAATAATAATAATAATAATAATAATAATAATAATAATAATAATAATAATAATAATAATAATAATAATAATAATAATAATAATAATAATAATAATAATAATAATAATAATAATAATAATAATAATAATAATAATAATAATAATAATAATAATAATAATAATAATAATAATAATAATAATCATAATAATAATCATAATAATCATAATCATAATAATCATAATAGTGAAGTGTCCTTATTTATGTCATATCAGAGCATTATTTAGAGAAACAATTGTTATGTTATTGCACACAGAGTTGCAGTGTAAATGCGCTTATAAATGAAATACACTCAAATACTTCGCGGAGAATGTGAAGAACAATAAAGAAAAAATCGCGAACTAATCGCGATGAGCTGAACTGTCAAAAGCTGATCACTCCACCATACAAGTAAACTTTGTAATACTGCTGAAGTAATATGAGGGGCGTTCCATATTAATCTACAGTTTATTTTTCCCAACATTATGTCTTGGCATTTAACTCATTGGTACATGTCTGGACACAGATTGCAGGACAATCACTATAAGTGTGTAATCTCTGCAAAATTCAGCCCATTAACGCAACTGCTGTCATTACATGAGCAGACCACATGGAATGTGATCATCAAGGATAGCACTATGAGAAATTTAACATGATCAGCCCATATACATCGATAATTAATATTTAGTGTATTTAAAACCTGAAATTCTAGTCTCAGCAAAACTGAATTAGACTAGTTCCAAATATTGTCACATATGTTTTGTGAAAGATAATCGGATGATATCAGGTACCTATGTATGACAATTCAAAGATGAGAGAGTAAGACATTTAAAACAAATAACACGTAATCCATGTTAGAACGTTGTCCTTGGCGGAAAGATTTTGTTGCAGAAATTGTGCTAACAGGACGTCTACGGACAAGAGAAAGTACTACTTTAACAGTGTATCATAATTGGACATGAAATGAGAGAGAGAGAGTGAGAGAGAGAGAGAGAGAGAGAGAGAGAGAGAGAGAGAGAGAGAGAGAGAGAGAGAGAGAGAGAGAGAGAGAGAGAGAGAGAGAGAGAGAGAGAGAGAGAGGGAGGGAGTTAGAGAAGCAGCGTTTAGAAGTTTTTGGGGAATATCCCGACGACATATTAAATTTTTACAGGAGTAAGCCTAAATCAGTAAGCTTTGTACTCAGCGACGAAAAAGTCGAGGAATGATTCAACCTATAAGAGTCGCTATTGAACTTTCCGCAAGGGAAGATTTTGGCAAGTAGATCAGCAAGTTACACTTACGCATAAAGATTGGCGCCTAACGAAGTAATATAAAAGCCGCTCCACACAGGAGAAAAAAAAGGCAGGTACGAGTACAGGATATTGTCGCCGTAACAGACCTTAAAGTCGGCGCAAATAGATAACAGACGGCGGATAGCATTTCAGGGCAATAAAGAGCTTGCATAAGCAGTTAATGATAGCGCGACTAGTGTTCACAAAGAGCCGGCAGATAAAGATGGCTAAGATAAAGGAATTGCTGGCACAGATAGAATTTCACGTTTGGAAGGTTCTAGTGAAATCGTGCTTGACAGAGAAAAGCTGGTTTCCTGTTTGTACTCGAAACCTCTCGAATTTATGAATGGGATATGTAAGCGATTGTGACACGCCAGCGGACAGTTACAAAACAGTCGCGGGAGAGGTAAGCAGAGAACAGCTAAGAGTGTTGCTGTAACGAAAGCTGATGCTGTAAACTGAACGCTGTTGTTATTGCCATCGACCTTGCAAGATTGGTTTGTATATGTTATGTAATGTTGTTATGTTAGAATTAAACAGCGTATTTCTACGGAAATAAAGAACATTTAGAATTTCAGCAAATTGGACTTTTAATTCGACGAGTCCACAAAGTCACAATATTAAATAAAAAGCACAGCCATGTGTATATAGGAGTGACGACTGCGCGAAATAATTCACGTATCGAAGGCCGCGGAGAAACAATCGCAAAGTGTTATGAGACAATAAGACATTCTAACTGCGATTGCCAAATACAACTGCAGTGTATGTGTGTGACTTGTGAACTCCAACCTTCAGAAAAATACAATCATTCAAGGAAGCAGGATTGTTGACAATTCTTTGTCATTGTAAACACGATCCAAGATAAACAGTTTTCCTACCAGTAGACAGAACTTCATGTATCGATCCACACGGAGTCTTTACATACAGCTGAGTCAACCCAGCGAAACCAGGAAGAATGACGCACCAGATGAGCGGGAAGCCTCCGTGGATATCTGTGGAGAAAAAGGGTAAACACTGCAAATATTCACAGGTGATAGGAGGTAGTGTATGGAGGAAATGCACCTTCAAGAAGAACCGTGAACAAATGTGTGGATGACTTGAACATTGGCCGCATATCAAAGGAGAAGGAATCAGTTCTTGATGGAAAGTTACTGTGCTAACATTAATCAGCATTTCCAGAATGTACACAAGAAAATAGGGGCACCACTTTAACAGAATTTGGGATAACTATAACTTTTACCTTTTCAACGTCCGTCCCCATACAAGTTGGAAAACCGCGGTTGACATTTGGTGTGGGAAATTCCCTTGGTGTGGCCTCTTGGTGTGGCCTTCTGGTGTGGCATGGCAGGTTGGTTAAGGATTACGTGTCGGTGAGCAAGACTACTCTCTCAGGTTCCAGCAATTATCACCAACCAATGAAAAGTACTAATTCAATTTCCTGTGAATTTTTCATTCCCACAGATCTTACTTGTCTGGTTGCTCGGCTTTTCTCACTTGTTCTCACTCTCGTTGCGTCACCTTGACTGTTTGAGAATACTTAATCCCATCACGTTTGAAATATAGCTCCACTATTACCTCCCCATCAGATATTAAAGTAATGCGTCTTCTCCCTTTCGTTGTAACCAACCGAGTGACGCTTCTCAACTCGCCCTACTCTCGGCTTACTCCTAGATTTGTTTGTCTATCTCCACCCTTTTTCTATTTGTTCTCTATTTCACGCCTATCACGTGGTTTACGCTACATTTTATTGGGGGAATTTATTTCAACGATTTTACTTTATTGGCCATTTCCATTCACCGTCAACTGTACAGCAGTCACGGAGCCACCCCTTAAAGTTCTGAACCCTTGGCGTCATAACGGTAAAGCATCCTGCCTCTACATAATTTCCTTAAACCTCGCTATTGTCTGAGGCTCCGTGCTGGTGAAGGAATGTTGGTCTCTATTGTCCTATTGTTTACGTATCCGGCCTCGTCTGCCCGTTCTAGCTTAAGGAAACTTTTTCCTTATATTTATTTCATTTGCACGTTGTTCCTATTACAGTACTTCTTTTTGAATTTATTTCACATATTATTTATTACCAATTGCTTATTAATAATTTATATGGTTTTATCATCCCTTTCATACATTGTTCTATCGGAAACCTGTGGTTTCCGGTTCACATTGCAAATGTAAAGTTCATGTAACCCCACTGTATTCCCTGACTTGGCTTCCGACTATCACTTATTTGGGGCTATGAATAAACTCCTGCAGGGATTTCATTTCGTAGAATTTTAGTTAACATGAGCAGCTGTTCTTAGTGGATGTGTCCGACTCCCATAAGTTGTTTGTGATGAGCCTAGCGAAGCTATCACATCAGTGGCACAATAAAGTGAAGCTTATTCTTATTATTTAATCATTCGGTGACGCACAAATTCACACTCTCGTTCATACTTCCAGACTCTGGGGAAGATGGGACTCACCTTGGTGGGAGAGAAAACCCAAACCCCAGCCGGAAATCGAACCCGGAATCCCTCATGCAGCAGGCAGGTGATCTACCGACTGAGCTATGGGACCATCCTGTTGGAGATTATGCTTGGAAAGTGAATGTATCTACCGTGGTATCTAGATTTCTATTGGGTGAACAAAAATATAAAAGAATGTACATTAAAGCAGAGCGCCCTTCGTATTTTGGTACTTCTCATTTTATATGGTGTCCTTAGTTGCTCCCCGTAGCGGAGGGGACCCGTCCGCTTCAGCTGCCGAGGTGCGGGCGCTGCGGACCCCTAGCAATCGTAGTACCTCTGACGTTACTAGAGGAACCTCGGGCCGAATATTTGAGCCCCCCCCCCCCTGAATGGGAGTTGTTCAGATGTGTTGGATTCGAGGGGGCAATGTGTTCCCGACACCCATGGGGAATCGGATACCTCCGGCCAGGATACGGCCGCCCGGAGGGGAGAGAGGGTTGCCTCATAAGTCCCGGGTACTAGCCAGCATAGCTAGTAGAAGGTGTGTTAGATCACCAGGCGGCTCCACCGAGGTTTTCGGTAGTCTTCCCTATAGGGTTGAAGCGCTTAAATGGCGTATCCACTTCCACCCGTCTTGATTTTCGAGTCGATGGGGGGCTTTTTAGACTCCAGATATTGCCCTATGGACAGGACCCCGGAGCTTCGGTTCAAGGGTAGAAGGATGCCCGGGTCCTTGGTCCTACGGGTCCAGGACTAATGGGAGTAGAACCTCTGGCGTAACATGTCTTTAGTTGCTGTAGTTATAAATATACAATTATGGAAAATCCTTCCTGTCTGTGGTTTTCCAATAATTTATATTCTGGTTGCATATATTCATCTTTCTTATCTCGTATATAAAACCGTAGTGGTTTAAAACTATGATAGTTACTGTACGGGATAGCACACCCGCATACACAATAAGAGCATGAACTCTGTAATTGAAACGGCATCGTAGTCGAGTGATGTGCTTGTTTCTCACCAGAGCGAGACGAATTCGATCCCACAGACGGAGGGGCGATTTGTGGCAGCATTGGTTTAACCACCGATTATTCCGAATAGCTGCTTCGGCACCTTTCTTCTTTAAGGTGAATCATTTTATCACTTCAAACCTACTTCGTCAAAATAAGGTACATGAATGGAAACTAAACCCTTCTTCTACCTCACGTAAAAATTTTAATTCTAACAAATGATTTGGTATTTGACCTGCTCATCCTCCTCCCCTTTCCTCTACCCCTCCTCGTCCTCCTCCTCCTCCTCCTCCTCCTCCTCCTGCTCCTCCTCCTCCTTCTCATCATCATCATCATCATCATCATCATCATCATCATCATCATCATCATCATCACTACATTATTGCCCGCCTCGGTAGCGTGGTTGTAGCATGTTTGCCTCACGTTTAAAAGGTCCCGAGTTCAAATCTCAGCCAGTGAGAGTTACCTGGATAAGGTTTTTCCTGGGTTTTCCCTTATGCTTGAAGACGAATGTCGGGTAATTCTAAGCTCTATGGACCCCGAACTCATCTGAGCATCATTTTACCCAGTTCATTCACCATCCGATATGACAATGTTGGAGGACGTCAATTACAACAACAACAAAATCACATTATTATTGTTGGCCTACAAAATTGACCTCACATTGTTTACCACTAATTTATGAATAAATAAGAAGAGGTTCTAACAATTTGTTTGCATTAACACAGCGCAACATAAGTTTTATTACTTAGAGAATGAAATGAGGTGACTAATAATTACTTCGCTCTTGTGCATTTTTTCCCTTGTAATTTACCTCCTCGATCTTTAAGAAATATCGGACGAAGAATGGAATGGGTGAAATGATGTTCAAATGAGCCCGGAGTCCATGGAGCTTAGAGTTACCCGACATCGTTTTTCAGGATAAGGGAAAACCCAGAAAAAATCCGTATCCAGATAACTCACCCTGAAAACAAGATTTAAACTCGGAAACACTTGAACGTGAGGCAGATATGCTACCACCACGCTACCGAGGCGGGCACTCTTGTGTAGGATTCCACGGGATGCGATTCCTTCATAAACTTTGTTACATGCTATTTTCACTATTTTCTAACTTCTTTGACCGTCAGTATAAGGGGTGAGTAGGAAGCCGGCTCTAATATTTCGATATCCAGTCTATTAGAAACTGATTAGACATTACGGTATATAATTAATACATTCCAGGTTCTTTAATTGGTGATGATCAGATTTACAATGTTATTGTTACCGCTCAATGCTTTGGAAAAAAATTAGAATCGAAAAATTGGGCAACAATAATTTTGGAGGGAGGGTGTTTTGCTTGCTTTACTTAATTTTGTTGGTTATTTTAAAATTTAAAGTATTTTTGAATTTGATCCAAATTTTAAGTCATTTTAAATACCTGTGTTTATTCTAAGACTATTTATGCTTCTCTTTGACATCTCTGCCGTAGAATTTTTTTGAGGGTTTTAGTGATCCGTTTGACCATCTTATGTTAAAGCTTAATTCCTAATAATCCGGAATCTAAATTATGAATAAGAAAATACCGGTTCCGGTGAGATTTACATTTTGCTTTGTATTTTGAGTATATTGTTAATGACGGTGAAATGGATAGCAAATAATGCAGAACATATGTTATTTGACATGAAGTGGCTATGTAGGTTTGTTTCCAGCAATGAGTAGATGGCATCGTTGCAGGTGAAAGGGAAATATTGGGATTGATTGTAATGGCTAGCTTTCATCCATATTCATGACGCTATAATTAAGCCTCAGGTAATGTTGAGAGGGGGATCTGACCCCAATTTGTGGGGAGGGGGATCAACTCTACCATACGGACGATGTGGGTTTAATTCCCATTTGACTGTGCTACATCGTCAGAAATTCCCCCTGCGGCATATTGGAGCTAATTTGTCGCATAACTTCCCTTTTTAAGAAAAATTTGATTCTATCGCTTTCCAAAGATAGAGTAGGTATTACATTTCACCAAAAATGAAATATGTATTTCGTCTGATACCTACGTTTCGTACCTGTATAATAGATAAGGAGTCTGACATAAGTTTTCGAACGTAACATATTTATTACTTATATTATTCTAAAGTTACGAAGAGTAAGCATACGTAAATACAACTGGCACAAAATAAACTTAAGTCTTCCATTAGACATATAAATTCATAAATACCAACAGAAACTAATTTGCACTACAAAGAAAAATCAAACTGTTACTTTACATGTGGACATAAGTATTCGAACAAAAAGCAGCTAGTATTTAATTATCATCCCCTTTCTTTGAATTACTGCTGATGATAGTTTGGACATTGTCTGTATGTGTTGTTTAGTGACTGCAGATTCCATATTCTCCACCCTGTTTGAAGAAGTTCTATCAGATGGTCCTTACTTCTGGTGTGATGCTTCCTCACATGCTCCTCGAGTTCCTTCCAGATGTTCTCTATAGGATTTAAATCTGGAGATTGGGGGGGGGGTGTCTTCAAAGTGTGAGGACTGTTGTACACGATCCAAAGTCTTACAATTTAAGCAGTGTGCTTCGAATCATTGCCCTGAGAGACGTAATGATCATGCCCAATTCCCAGATTCTCTGTGCAATTTCTAAGATTTTTTCCAAGAATCTTCTTGTATTCATATTTGTCCATGATCCCATTTATGAAAACCAATTCCCCAAATCTAGATGAAGCTATACAGCCCCATACCATCACACTATAGCCACCATGTTTCACTGTAATTACCATGTTCTTAGGTTCCCATTCTGTATTTGGCAGTCTCTACACTTTAAGACGTTCATCACTCTTGTATAAGCAGAATTGGCTCTCGTCCGACCAGAGAACCTTATCCCAGAATTTTGTTGGTTTCACCACACACTGTTTAGGGTATTCTATACGCTTTTTCTTATTCACCTTATTAACATATGGTTTCTTCCTAGGAACTCGGGCGTTGCACACAGTACTACTTAAAACCCGCTCAACTGTTCTGGTGTGAATCACAGTGCCAGAATATTGCTCAAGGCATCCTCTAATCTCAGATTCAGTGACTCTCGGATTCTGCTTCACCATTTTTATTATTTGCATCCTGTCTCTGGTGGTGAATTTAGAAAGAGCGACATTTCTAGGTTTATTTACAACAGTATTTGCCTGTTTGAAGCGTTGAATTGTGCAGAACACTGTAGTTTTGCTTCAGAGAGATATTTGTTTTGTTTGTGGATATTTATCACGTTATTCCTCTATGCCACTGTTGTCTCCTTACCTTTACGTTCCATATTACCTGCGTGTTCACAATCGGCTGAATAACTTTGAGCACACTGTCTCGAGGTGTAGCATAAACACAACTGCTGTGTGGTACGTGCGTGTAGGGCACATCCAATCACCTTTCTCTCTGTTCAATTAAGTACGTTATAATGCTTATGTCCTCCAATAAGAGCGACAATAGAACAAATACAGTACAGATTGTGTAATAAATACATGCAAAGTGATATTTTAAAGAATGTTTCCGAGAAACAATAGGTTAATGTTTACGTTGCCAAATAAATATTACAGTATTTATAGTACGTGCAATGTTACATGTTATATTATTCGAATACTTCTGTCGGTCTCTGTATCTCTACGTGAACTAATAAGAAACAAGAAGAATAAGTTAAGTGCATTGTTTAAAATACTGAATATTTCAATTACCGAACACTCTTATTGCAACAAAAGTGATCACTGGCATATATAAAATATTTCTATTACACCTAATGTCTCCGTAAATTTTTCACTACCTTGTGAGACATACAGATTGAATAATATTGACATCTGTTTGGTACATTATGTTAATAATATAATAAAGAATTACAAATAAAGGGTTCTAGTACAAAAAATGAAACATCAAAATAAGTCTCAATAGAGGTAATTTAAAGTATGGTGCGAAAATGAAAACAGAGTTATATAAACGTAATTGTTTAACTCTATGAAAACTAATGGCTATATACCGCAAGGTTGGAGAATAACAGTTAAACAGCCAATATACAAGGGTAAAGGGGAGTTGGATAAACCCAACAGCTATCGGGGAATAGCACTGTTGTCCAATGTGGGTAAAATTTTTACAGGAATACTGGCCAATAGGATGCAAAAATGTATTGAAGAATTCAATATCCTTTCAGAACATCAAATGGACCTTTGGAAACTTAGGAGAACAGTGGGCAATGTCTTTCTTATAAAAACACTAGTGGACAAGTATTTAAGATATAAAATATGTAAAATATGTATGGCCTTTATTGATCTCGAGAAAGCTTTCGATCGAATAGAGATGAACTTGCTGTGGTATAAATTATTGATGAAGGGGGTTAGTAATAAAATCATAACCATTCTAAGAGCGTTATACAAAGAGAACACGTTTTGTATAAAATATGAAGGAGCAATAACTAGAGACATACACCAGAAAAAAACGGCTAAGGCAAGGCTGCAAGTTAAGCCCAGTTTTCTTTAATTTGTTCATAAATGATATATTGAAAAATATAAACAATAATAATAACTTCTTGCTGGTAATTAATAATATACAAATCCCTGGATTATTGTTCGCAGATGACTTGGTGATTGGTGCTATTACTATAAATGTGTTAAAAATAACTTTACAAGAAGTAGATAAATATTGTACAGTTTGGGGCCTAAATATGAATAGAGTTAGAACCCCAATTTTAGTTTTTAAAAAAGGTACTAAACTGAGTAAACATGAGAAGTGGCAGAAAGAGGGAATAGAATATAAAGTAGTACGTGAATGTAATTATTTAGAAATGAAAATTGAGGCATGAGGGAAATGGGAGAAGCAACAGAAATGTGCACTGGCAAAAGATAAAGCAGCAATGGCAGCTGCAAGAGGATGTTTGTATAAAACACCTGAAATGGAAATGAAATGGTTAGAAAAGAATATATAACTCTGTTGTTGAGGCACGAATGCTATATGGTATTGAAATATGGGGGCTGGAAAAGGGATGGGAAGTTTTAAATTATGTACACAGGGGATTTTGTAAGGAAGTTCTAGGGCTGCCAATATCAACTGCAAATGAAGTAGCTCTAATTGAAATGGGGAGAGTTCCGAGAAAAGGATTAGTTATAGAAAGAGCACTAAAATATTGGTATAGAGTATTAAATTTAGAGGATGGGCATATCTTGAAACAATGCTTGAAGTATCAAGAACTAAGTTTACCAAATAAAGGATGGGGAAGTAATTTACGAAATAATTTATAAGCTAATGGAATGGGTGATATTTGGAGAAAGGCAGAAACCAATTATAAAGGTTTCTGGAAAGGGGCTAGAACAAGATTTGAATACATGGAGATCCAGAAACTGTTTAGTCAATTAGCAGAGAGGACATCACTTGTCTTCTATATTCCATTGTAAGATAGCTGGGGGAGGGAGAGGTATATAGATAGCACGAACAGCGAAGAAAGAAAGGGGTTGGCATGGTTAGGAGCAGGGATTTGGAGATTAAGAGGTCAAAGAAATGGATACCCGCAAGACGAGTGCCCATTGTGTGGGGACAAAGAGGATATAGAACATATACTGTTTGATTGTAAGGAAACGGAGATTTGGAGGAAAGAATGTCAAATATCATAGATGAGTAGGAGAATCAGCTTAATCAAGACTTTAAACAAAAATTATAAAAACAATGGACAGTTTTTAAGTAAGGTAAAAAAACAAGTGGATATGGACTGTAAAAAGAGGGAAGGAATAATAGGTAACTATTCTGTAATAACACATTGTAACACATCTGTAAACATACTTAATTGAGTGTCCTGTGTGGCAGTGTTCTGAGCCAAAACAGAGGGCAGTCCAAAAATTGTAAATAGTTTAGTATCTCAATAAATATGATATGACTATATTTTATTACATCATGTTAATAATCTAATAAATACTTCCAAATAAATGGTTCTAATACAAAAAATGAAATATCCAAACAAGTCTCAATACAGGTAATTTTCACTCATCCACAGATATGGAAATTTTATCAAGATTGGTCATAAATATCGGTTAATATTTGTATGAAATATGTAAACACATGTTATGGGTAACAATAACGGTTATACATATATTGGTATCCCTGTGTTAGATGATTCATGTAAGTTAGGTGCTTTATAGAAATTACATTAATTTTCTATTGCCAAACAATTAAAATGTATGCACTGATATGCAAGCGTATGGTATTACTATCATCCACTTTTGGAACAACAGGCCCCGACGTGCCTTTGCGGTTAGACCGCTCGACTCTCACGAAGACGGCTCGGGTTCGATCCCAGGCGACCGCAGAGTGAGATTTGTTGTGGACAACACAGTGCTGGGGCTGGTTTTCTCCGGGATCTCCGGTTTCCCCCGCCATCTCATTCTACCTGTGCTCTATCTTCATCTCATGTATCATCAGTGTCACCGCCTGCGTAGTAGTGTTGTATGTAGTATAAGCGGGCCATAAGTACTACACATTTAGCATTTCCTTATAAACAACTGACATAGAAACAGAAGAAAAGGCCTGAAGGAAAAACGTACAATATGAACACGAATCGCAAGTTTTCAAACAATACTACAAGAAACAGTAATATATAGTTCAGAACAACTTATACTGTAGAAACTATTGGACACAATGTACATATTTGGTGGGGTAATAATCATTTTTCCGTTAAGCTTTGGCTTCATTTTAATTCCCCAATTGTTAAATGAGAATGAAGAGGAATGTGTACAGTAAGTTTATTACATAAATACAACATTATTTAATGTACAAAATATGTGACATTTCAGTCGCAATTATTAAGATCATAAGTGTGAAGCTTAAGCTATTTAAAGTTTTATCATGTAAAGCATCATAAATTCTGTGAATATTCCATCAGCCGCTCATCTATAACGTATACACACAATAATGAGCTGGCCAGAGACTTGAGTTGACTAATTTTCTTTTTGTTGGATTCTTTCCTTTTGGTACTTAAAGAGTTCAATACAATGAGTATTTGTGATGACGTGGTATGAATTTTCGGAACGAATGGATATTTCTTTTATCTACCACAGATAAGAGGCCCAAAAAATAAATGCTGATTTTGTGATTACTTGTCTCCTTTCCAGTTTTAAAGTCCTAAAATTCGGAGTGTAATTGCTAGGATATAATTTAGAACATTTTATTGCGTTATATCAGTATCGCAAAGTTTAGCAGGTTAGCCATTTTTGCAGTTTTTATTTGTTTAATTCATACATTCTCAATTAATTCATTATTTCCTCTTTGATTTGAAGCATGTGGATTTATATTATTTTACCGCAAGCTCTTTATACCATTACTTTGTTGTCAAAGAATTGAAATTTGTATTTTGGAAAAGTCGTTACTATACTTTTTAAATGTGCGGTAACTGTATTTTTTCGAGATGTTTCATAACTTATTTAATTGCTTTTAATTCAAAACAGTATGTCCTTTAACTTTGTAAGTCATATCGGACGATGAATAGAATGGGTGAAATGGTGCTCAAAGGGGCCCAGGGTCCATGCAGCTTAGAGTTACCTGACTTTCGTCTTTTGGGATAAAAGAAAACCCCGGAAAAAACTTTTCGTGGTAGCTCACCCTGACCGAGATTCGAACTCGCGACTTCTTGAACGTGAGGCAGACATACTACCATCGAAGCTACCTAGGCGGGCAAGGTATTTACAAGGACTGTTCAATTAAGAATGATCACATTTTTTTTTGACAACGTACCTTTGCTCATCCTCATAATTTTGATGGACCTTCTCAAAATAGTCTCCCCTGAATGCGATGCACCTGTCCCAGCGTTTCTGCCAGTCTTCAAAGACATTCTGGAAACCTATTTTTGAGAGATCCTTCCAAATCGCCTCCGCAGCCTTCACCACTGCTTCTGATGACGGGTAATGCCTCCCATGAAGGCGTTTCCTCAAGTTTGGGAATAGAAAAAAGTCACATGGGGCTAAATCCAGACTATAGGGAGGTTGGGGGATGCAGTTCACGTCTATTTTTGCAAAATCTTAAGCAACAACATTGGCAATATGGGAACACGCATTATCGTGGTGCAGCATCCAGCCTGCTTCACGGAATTGTGTTATTTTGTGCCTGATATGAACTTACAATGTTTTCCGGACATTCCTGCAGCATTGTCCAGTTACTGATGTGTGTGCAGGCAGAACATGCTGATAAACCATTCCATGAATATCAAAGAATGAGATGGCCATAACTTTCCCAGCAGAAGCAAACACTTTTGCTCTTTTGGGGGGTTGGTGATGAAGGAGATTTCCACACTGAGCTTTGCTGTTTGCTCTGAAGATCAAAATGATGTAGCCAAGTTTCATCAGCAGTGATTACGTTTGAAAGAAACTCCGGATCTTCCTCTAACATACTTTAACTGCATTTTACCTCCATTGCAGCGGTAGGCGATACTGAACATGTCTGAACCTGCCTGCCTCTCACAGGCGGGAACCAGGGTACCAACAAGGAAACTGCTACGGGTGTTTGTTTCACATTAAGCTAACAGAATATAATAAGATTGTATTTGAGTGTGAAAAATTATGACCGTAAAAAAATTATGATCATTCTTTATTGAACAGCCCTCGTGTTATAGCTGAAAATTTTGTGCCTTGTAAACAGTAATTATTTTAGAGAAAATGCGATTCAAAATTAAAACTTACCCAACCCGTTAGCTAATAAACTGTGTGAATATGTGTTAGAACGAAGGTAGAGCTTTAAATTATTTGTAGAATGTTTCTAATAATGCAACAAATCATTTATGGAAACTCCTCAAGATGTAACATTTGTACTATACCCTTCTAAGCCCGCATTCTTTTGGTTCTCCTATTGTCATTGTTACCGTATAGCCTGTACTGAACTAAGAGTTTACTATTGTCTTAGCCTTGTGCGATAAAATGTTTCGCAGACCGATTCATTCCAGCTAACGCTTGTACATCAAAGACACTGACAAAGAGCAACAGGGCATAACTACAAATTGATTTCATGTAATATGCACGCGTGTCATTTGTAAGACTGGATGAGATGCAATATACTGACCCCTGATGTTTGCCTAAAGCTGCGGCGGTTGTTATAATATTCCATCAAGGACTTCTCTTTATCAAGGACGGGGATTAGCACCATATAATCCCGTGACAGGCATATCGGAGCCGATCTAAAGCAGAGAACAAAGTCTCCCTTGGAGGGGTGGGGTTTTAACGACCGAAGCTAAGTGGATTATCAAGCACTCTCTCTCACTCCCGATGCGTGACATCAGTCGCTACTGGTGAGGGTGTTTAACTGAGCCAAATTGAAGAGTTTCTCCAACACATACACGCTTGACACTATCACCTTCCCTCGGAGAAGTCTTCCAAATGAATTGTAACATGTCTAGCCAGATACTTTCAGTTCTCTGGCCTAGATTGTGTAAGTCCATTTTATAATTAGACTGATATCGCAACTGAGGTGAGGTGTTCACAGAAGCTAGGCGGAACCTGCTCTTATCGCATGGGGAATAATTCATGTCTCTGAATGGCTAATGTTGGATATTAATCGATTCCTACTGGATGGAAGCGAGGTAACAGCAAACTCTATTCCAGCGAATATAGATGCGGTGGCATAGAAGCTGGTTCTGCTTTAATATCATGAACAAAAATAAAATAAAATGAAATATAATCTGCATATCTAATTGCCCGGTTTCTGGAATAAATACCAGGCCTTATTATGCAAACTTCATTTTAACTTTATTAACTTCTGAATCAGATTACACAAAGCAACTGAAAAATTTTGCATATATAATCTAATTTCCACCTCAAAGAACTAACTAAACCTAAAGATTACTGGATTCCAGTAACATTACAAATCTAATCTACCTAAAACATTCTTTTCTCCACTTTACTTCTACTTCAACAATATAAATCAAATTTGCATTTCTACTACAGCTTTAATTCTTATAACAAGCTACGATGGACTGTTTCTTACAGTTTTAAAATTTCCTCTTCTGCAACTGGTATCCAAAGCTTCCTCCTACTGGTATCCATCTTCTAAAGGAACTGGCATCAGTAGATGGAGCTGGTTCGTCAGTTCCAGACATCTGGGTCTCCGTTTCTGCATATCTGTCCACTCTGATGCTCTCCATATAGGTACATCATCTCTCTCCTGGTATTCTCTTACTGTCTATGGTCTTCCTGCCTTTCTGTCTTCTTTTTGATATCCATAATTGACGTCTTATATATATTGGTTGTGCGTCTCAGGTCTTCAAGTCTGGTAATCTGTATCCTCAGTTACTCTTGGACCTATTTCCCTCCGACGATCTCTTAAGTTATATTCTTATCTCATAGATTGAAATGTTCTGATGTTTCTCTCTTGAAATATTTGGTCGCGGGTCATATATTCCTCCAACGCCTTAACGGATAATATTTGAGACATATTTTCTAAATGTAAATAATCTTCTGCATCTCCTAGGAGGTTCCATAATATATATTCTATGGGTCATTTCCTGTAAGATAATGAAAAAATCCTTTTCTTGGTTTTATATGCGCTAATTTTAGCCTCTCTTTAATGTCCGGAAATAAATCAGGTACTCTTCTTCCTACGTGTGCATTATCCCACTCTTCTTGCCATTCTTGTAATCAATAATTTTTCACTGCTTTCTTAGTATTTCTTCTTTTTAAAATAATTTTAAAAACATTCCACATATTCTTCCTTCTTTAGCCAATAAGTTTCACCCCTGAAACTAATGAAATATATTCAATAGGCCAAATTCCCGCTACTATTAGTAGGGTCAAAGTAGATGTCCCTTTTGTAGCTCCGCTGCTGCGAAGTAGTATTTGTCTCTGAGTTTTTCAGATTAAATTTGCGCAGGATTTGACCCTTAACCTATGTGCCCATGTAGTTGCGTCATATCCTATTATACCTATTACAAAACTCATATGATATATCCCTGTTGCTGTAAAAGGTATTCTATAGCTCCTTTGTATCATTGACGCTAATTTCATAAGGACATTTACTGCATTTTCTCTTACGTACTCCATGTGGCTGTTTAAAAGTAATTTTCCATCTAATTCTATGCCTAAATACTTAAACGCTTTGTGTCTTTTTATATTTACGTTATAGATTTTAATAGTAGGGTCCCTATCATGAACACATTAATCTACTTATAAAATGCACTAAAATGCCCTTTAACTATGACACAAAGCTGCACTCATACAAATGTCCTACTCTCAATTACTTTGTTTCCAAATTGTTCAAAAGATTAAGTATACTAAAATAAATTGCTCCTCTCACTTCATGGTGCTCATGATGAATGTTTAAAGAAAACGGTTTTATTCGACATTTTAGTACGCAGGTGGTGGGGTGTTAGATAAGACTTAAAAGGAAATCTCATTTTGTTTTAATTATTGTAAGCTCCTTCCAAGATTTAATGTGAAACAAAGTAACAGTAACTTAGCACTTAAAATAAGGTATATTTTAAATAATGAAAAATTCAAACTAACAATATATTTGGGAAATGGTAATCATCACAACCAGTTCCGTCTGAGGAAACTGAATAGTTTAACATGGCCTGCATATTCCTCTGACGCGTATTTAATTCATCGATACTTAGTTTATCGGCCAAACGTTTATAAAGTATTTTATGAATAATACAAATTTATGTGGTATTTATATAGAACTAAAAGATAGGCATCAAACATGCAACATTTAAATCAGTTGTCAAAGCCGATTTTGAGTAAATGAAATGATTCGGATAGGTTGTTCAGATTGGTTTTAATTTCTCAAAAATCGAAATTTAGCTTTGATTTCCATACAACTTTCGTTTTTCAGCACTCATCTCACTCTGTCTCTTTCTCCTCTCTCTCTCTCTCTCTCTCTCTCTCTCTCTCTCTCTCTCTCTCTCTCTCTCTCTCTCACACACACACACACCCGCATACATGGATACCAAGAATATGTTTGCAAAAATGCTGCTAAAAGTTCAAAGAATTTCATAGCTTGCGTCTATAGTACAATCTCGATAACAAAAGTTTGAGTGGAATAAAATAGAAAACAAGATTTGCTAATTTCCATCAATTTGCCTATAAAATAGTGGTTTAACCATGAAGTCTGGGACTTAAGTACTTACAGCATAGTAAGTTGCCACAGAAGGTGCGTGTCTCATAGTATATGGAACCCCTAGTGGTCTACCGGGAATCACACAAATCAGTTGGAAAATTTAATGTCATGGTTGCATTTTAGTTATATTAGCTCAATGGTTAAGAGCAACCAAATGGAGACCTGGAGATCCGTTTTTCAAATCCCGGTTATGGCCTTGAACTTTTTAGTCTGGCTCTACTCATCCAGAAGGTGTATGTGTTCCGTAAAAGTTTGCGTGTGTACTTTTATATTTAGTTATTAACCCGGTCCATTATCAGTTCAGCAGCGAATTTTTGCTAAACTAACAAACGTCAATTTATGTATACACACGATTGTACAAAAATGCAAAATGCAATACATGTGTGTGAAATGCATAACAGAATCCTGGAAACAAAATATACTGGACATCATCTTATGTTTGCAAACTATTCCTTAGAGCTACATGACTTCATTTCTTGCCGAGCGGGTTGGCTCAGCGGTAGCGTCTGTGATCCGTAATTCTTCCCCTTCCAAAACCTTTCAGGTTTGGTTGTCTGCGAAGTGGTTTGGGCCTATGCTACGGTGCGGATGCTTCTTAGCAGGTCGACTCTTGAAAACAGCTTCGTTTCTCTGCTCAGGCCCCTAGTTGCTTCGTCAGCTTTTCTCCGGGTGGTGATGGGCTTCGGTGGTGCGCCGAATATCTCTCTCCAAAACTGTAAGGAAATTTTGAACATCTCTAAGGCTCTGTGCCGTTTCTCTCAGTCAGTTGATGATCTCCCTTCTCCTCATCTTTTTCCTCCCGGTGGTTTAGAGTGATAACCCGCAAAATGGCGTCAGTTTATTATTTTCAGTAGCTTAAATGATATTGCATATTAAGCCAAAAATATCACACCGTGACTTAATGCTTTAAGGCTTTTTAACCCTCGGGAAATGAGGGTTAGAAAAATTTCTTATGGGTATACATGATATATAATTGAAGTTATCGAACGTTAACTCATATAGAACGATAAATGAAATGGGTGGACTGATGCTCCAGTATGTCCAGGGTCCATAAAGCTTAGAGTTACACGACATTCATCTTTCAGGAAAAGCGGAGAAGAATGTCTCGTAACTCAAAGTTATATGGACCCTGAGTACATATATATTATCGGTTGTCGTATATATCAACATGACAGCCCACCTCGGTAGCGTGGTGGTAGAGTGTCTGCCTCACGTTCAAGAGGTCCCGAGTTCGAATCTCGGTCAGGTGAGTTACCTGGATAAGGTTTTTTTCCGAGGCTTTCCCTTATCCTGAAAGACAAATGTCGGCTAACCCTAAGCTCTATGGACCCTGGGCTCATTTGAGCATCATTTCACCTATTCCATTCATCGTCCGATATGACTTAACGTTGTAGGTCGTAAATTACAAAAAAGGGGAAAAAAGAAAAGGTATCAACATGAGAATGGGTCCACATTTTGAGGAAGTAGGTGTGTGTGCGAAACTTCTATAGAAATCTTTAAGTAGTGGAAGCATTCTTTCTCATAAACTTGTGACGTCTCAAACAGTATTATCGTGACGCTTAAAACGTTACCCTGGCTTTATCTTTGTTAGTATATACCTCTCAGATAACGTACTAATTATTCTCGGAAGAGTGAAAAAGGTACTGGCGCGTCCCTAGGAAGTTTGCTAAGCACCCATGAAAGCATCATTTCAGCCAACGGAGTGCGCAGGAATCATAAATGACAGACATGGTCCACGTGGAGTAATCAGTGCGCTATCTGAGAGGTTTCTATTAACAAAGATGAAGCCAGGGTAACCCTTTGAGTAGTAGGATAATATGAGCTAGGTTATTTGTTGCCATATGACATGCCAGGCAGTGACGTAAACCCTCTCTCCTTTCCACAGCTACCACTGGAAGACTTGTCATGGTTAGCAACCAGTGAACGCCTTCACTTGTGTGCGAAAACCAAGGCCAGTAATGGAACATAATGATAATCTTTGGCAATGTATTTGTTAATATTCGCACAAATACATTTTATCATATCCCTCATTCGGATAATGTTCTTTTGTGCTCTCAGTTTTCAAATTTTCGCGAAATAGACCATATCTACCCAGATGTGCTTATGTGTACATATATGTGTTTGGTAGTGCAGAGCTCAATGATACATTTAAATTCTATTCCGCACTAGTATAATAGTTTTTATTCTGATTTTATGTGAGGGTGTTGGAGTCTGTTGAGATAAGCTTTCCGTTATGTTTGTGAGACAGTTTCAAATCGCGTTTACTGCTATTCTTCTTAAATCACCTTTGTGTTATGAACATAAACATTAATATTCATCAATACAGCATACACTGATATATATTGTAATGTTGACCTCGTGCCAACAGCAAATGTAACGTTTATGCTTTGCACTAACACTTGAGGTAACAATGATTTTCACTCAATACAGTGAACGTCATTGGGGCTGGGGGGAAGCACAGGATAGAGAAGTTCCCTAAAATGGCGCAGGTTAAAGTGAAGGATTTGCTTATCTTAAAATTTTGTCATGTAGTTCTGGCTTATAGTGAGTTTATTCTACATAACCTAAAAGTTAATGAGATACATAAAACCAACAAGGTTTCTCAGAACAGGACAGCTGTGAGCTTTGAGGTTCCTGGGGTCTGAAGTTTCACTGTCGGAGATAATATACGTGGCCGTTAAAGAAACAAGCAACGCAGATCGTCTAGCACATGCGTGAATGTTCCAGCTTAGGCCAAATCCTGGGGGTTTAAATATTACATCGCTGCCGCAGCAGCAACTCAAAGTTTTGTCAGCATAAGACAGGAAGGCACCGACCTATGCATAACAACCAATCATGACTTGCATGTAACGTGAGAGGATGTCGCGTGTATCGGGGATAGGCCTAAGACAATGATGCAAAATGAGTCCAATTTTATTTAACTTATTTATAGATGAGGTAATAGACAAGGTTAAAGAAGGAAATCAGCACTGTCCGGTAATAGTAAACAAAGAAATTCCTGGACTGCTATATGCGGATGACTTAATGGTAGGATCTATAATGATAGTAGGATTTCAGAAGGCAATAAATGAAATCCAGAAATTTTGTGAAGAGTGGGGAATAAAAATGAACATAAATAAGTCGAAAGCTATTGTCTTCAACAAGGGAGTTAAACTAAAAAGGATGAAAAGTGGGTACTAAATGGCAAAAGGGTGGAAGTAGTCAATGAATTTGAATACTTAGGAGTAAGGTTGAATAACAATGGAAAGTGGGAGCACACAGTAGAAAAAATGAAGCAAAAGGAATGGGCGGCAATTGAATGGAATAAGAATATGCAAGTATAAACTCGAAATGACAACCAAATGGTTAGAAAGAATGTACGAAGCACTAGTTGAATCCAAAATGTTGTATGCAATGAGATCTTGAGGGGGGCCACAGAGGTAAATAAAACGGTTGGCCAAAACTACAGAAGTTTCTGTAAAGAGCTACTAGGCTTACCAAGTTCAGCATATAGGGAAGTAGCTTTAGTAGAATTAGGAAATACAAGAAGAAATGGAATAATAATGGAAAGAATAATAAAATTTTGGTATAGGTGTTTGTTTAAAGTAGCAGTGGAAATTATGAAATTATTCATGAGACAGGAGAAAAGATTATAGAACTCAAATAGCTGGTGGGCAGAGACAGGAGGAATTATGGAAAAAATAGGAATTGGAGATATATGGAATTTAGAGGAAAGGAATACATGCGATGTGGGTAAATTAGTAAAATGAGAATAGATGATACAGAAAGACAGGAAATATGGGGAAGTCTATAAAATATGAAATCATTACAATTTTACAAGCAAATAAAAGGAAATTGGGGACGATAAGCATATGTAGATTACTGCAATAGGCAAGAGAGAGAAGGGTTAGCATGGATGAGAACAGAAATAATATTTCTAAGAGGGATAAATGTAGGGAAAAGGGAATTTGTGAATTGTGTGGGGGAAAAGAAAGTATAGAACACTATGTAACAGAATATGAGGAGGTTGCAATATGGAGAAAAAAGGTTTGGGAAGAAAAATGGGAGAAAGTAGAGAAGAGGATAGTAGATATAAAAATGCTAACTGGCAGGGAGGAAAAGAAGGTAAGAAGTATTGCCGAGTTCTTGCAGAAAGTAAAAGAAAAATGGGCCAGAAATGTAAAATATGTAAGAAAGGAAGAGCAGGGGGAGGAATGGGACTAATTAAGTAATCAAGGAGGTATGGAGGCTAAGAGCTTCCTGGCAGAGCAGAAGACCAAGGTGTCATGCAAGCCAAGAGGGCAACAAGGTAACGACAAATAAATGTAGCCAAAAGTTGTATATTGTAAAATTATGGAATAGGTATGCACAATAGATATGTCATATATAAATATATTAATATATATTATACACACATTATATATGTGTGCGCGTGTGTATGTGTGCGTGCGTGCGCTCGCAACTTCTTTGAAACTGATTAGAACAAGATTATTTATACATTTTGCTACTCTTTCAGTGTTCATGAAATTTAAGGAATTTCATGAATTGTGTACGCGTTGATGCAAATACAAAGATATTTGAAGGCAGGTTTGAGGATAGATGACTGCAGTGAAAGCTAATCTGAATTAGTTTGTAAAACGTACGTACTTCCCTTGTGAATGGGTTTAAAGATTAGAATTTCTCTGCCTAAACATTCACTCACATGTATTTACAACTTCAGGGAGAGGATTTGTCCGCTAAGGATTTTTGTTTTAATCCAGATTTATTGAACTCTATTTTACACAGTGGAATATTAGGGTTAGAGTTGATATATAAAAATATACAATTTTAAGAAAAATATTTTAAATACTAGAACGAAGAAATGATGTTTCAATCTAATGAATATTAATTTAAACTATTTCAGACAAAGGAGTTGCTCTATCAGCAATTATCAGGTGACGGCGACACGCAGTAGAATTTAATCATGAAATTAAAGACGTTAGCGAAATAATGTCAAGAATCTTTGTCTTTTGGGTGGACTTGGATGTACAATTTCAACATGAGACACTCAAGATGTAGTTAGGAATCCACCTCACGAGTTTGTTCAGCATTATATTGGGATAGTACCAACAAGTTAACGATTACGCATAGTGAAGGATAGAATGCGCTATTCAGCAGTGGTGTGAAGGTTACACGCAGCTAAGAGCAACTCTGGCCAGGAAACAGTCTATCAGACTTACAGAGAAAACTGCTTTACGTAGTTATTCAAAATGATTAAAGTAATCGCATACTGTTACAACTCCCTGATCATTTGCCATAAGTAATAGGTTATTATTACATCTATCCTGACACTTAGGTTAATGGTTTTATAACTATGAAGCACAACATTTTACGGAGTTACGTGTTTCCTAAAAAAAGGAGACGAATTTTACAGGTTTAATCCAAATGTAAAAGAATGAGAGTTATATATTGAAATGAATTATTAAACATTTAATTACAGAATATTAAGAATAGTGCTTTTGGTGTAAACTTGTAGTAGATACATACAGAGTGATTCAGAACCCTCCCCAAATTGGAAAACTCGGTCGTTTGTGACATACCGAAAAACGACGTAGGATAAGGTTTTTGGAATATATTGTTTTAAATCATGAACTTCATTGCTGTGACATAACATCCACCATTCAGATTTAATTATTGGGTAACATTATTAAGTCTGCTTGAAATCGAAAGCTTAACAAAACGAAATGTCGGTCGAAATGGCGAAAAGGACCAAACACCAACCAATCCACACACCCTTTTTGACTTAACAAAATCTGACAATCGCAATAACAAACTCAGGGAGAGACTAATTGAAACAAATTGACTTGAACTGCCATGTGCTGCAGATTTACCATTTGGGTAGTACGTGAGAAATTGTTCAAACTTATTGTTATGCTCTTGACGATATTTTCTAATACTGTTCACATAACTTTTGTGCATATTACGCAATACCGTATGTGTTATAACTTTGATATTTTCGTGCAATTTCTATTGTGGTCAATGGGTCTATTTTCATACACCATAAGTTTTAGATTGACCTAGAGGAAAAAGTCAAGTAGTGTCAAATCTGGCGACTTTAGTGCACTCCACTGGACTTCTTTGCCCTAACTAACGCTCAGGTAAAATCTCATTCAACAATTCGCGATTTGTAAGTCCGAAATGCGGTGGTGCTCCATCGTGCTGAAAGAAAAGCCCCCATCCTTTGCCTAAGATAGGAGTATGATTTGGAGGTGCACCCTGTACTGTGAAGCAATGAATTTGTTGCTTTGAAGTAAGAGACCAATGAGAAAATCCCCACGTATGCCACATCACACATTTAACGCTGGGTCAGTCTTACGATCAGCGTTTGCAGCAAAGTAAGTGTTCTCAGTTGCTCAATAGATTTCGTTATGTCTATTCACTGTTCCCTTCAGATGAAAACACGCCTCATCGCTAAAAACATATCATCTTCGAGTGTGACTAACGTGTTCGTCTTTCTCCAAATAATTCAGTGAACTACTGTGTCATTTCTGTAAGGTATTTGGACAACTTCACACGGTATTGATGGAAATGATATCTGAATAGAATGTTGGACACGAATGCTTGACTGATGTTACCTTCTTGAGCCACTTTTCTTGTTGACCGTGTGGAACTGTCTGTTTAGCTAGTACACTAGCTGAGATTGCAGGGTCTGTTGTTGTACGTGACTGGCCAGACCGCCGTTTGTCATGGATACTGTATGTTTGCTTGAACCGTTTCAGACCAATAGCCGCATGGTGAGGGGATGATTGATATGAGCAGCCTTTGTGATAATTCTCCGCAGCTTCCCGTATACTCATGCCTGTAGCATGTATAAGGACAATTTCTAGTTTATCCTGAACTGTGTGCCAGGGCATTGTTAATTGTTGGATCAGAAATAAATTTTCAGTTATATACGATTTAAAAGGTAATATATAACAACGTTGTTTAGTACTGAAAAGAATATTCAGAATAAAGGTCACAATTCAAAACGCATTTCCAACAGTGTTTACCAATTTAGTTTAATTGGTGACGTCACAAGTGACCGTTATACTTTTGGAATTATAAATAATTGAGTTTTTACTTGGATTATTTTCAAATAAGTGAAATTACATGAAACAGGTGTCAGCGATTACCCTTGAAATTAAGTACGAGTGCTGCTTCTAAACAACTGAGCCACTCAGTCCGATGAGGACATGCCCTTACCAACATTACTGATCAGCAGCCAAGGCGAAGAATGGAATTGTAACGATTAGGCTATGGATTTTCTGGGAAGTTACATATTATACACATTTCTGAATGAAGTGGATAATTTTTTTCTCACCTCTAGAGAAGGAGCTCCATTTACATCACCACCACACGTTAGGGAGGCACTTAGCGGACCTTCACAAAAAATGAAATTATGTAGTGTTTAAAGCCCAATTTTACTACATACGGCACCGCAGGCTGTGACAGTGATGATACATGAGATGAAGATGGAGCACCGGGGGAATGAGATGGCGGGGGAAACCGGAGATCCAGGAGAAAACCCACCCCAGCGCCGTGTTGACCACCACAAATCTCACTTTGCGGTTGCCTGGGATCGAACCCGGGCCGCCTTGGTGAGAGCCAAGCGGTCTAACCACTGAGCCACGGCGTGGCCTAGGACCTTCTCAGGTGAATTACATGTAGCTAAGAGGAGATATGTGTCTCTGTTTACAATTTCGCATACGCAGTGCGTCATATTTTATGTATATAACTCTAGATTATTCACATATATGTAATGTTTTCTGATAGCAAATTGGATTCCCACATATCCCTAAATCTATTCTTCTCCGATGGGGCTGGGCGTTAGCTACAGTTGGACTAAATGTTAAATATTGTATTTTATTTTTCCGGGGAGGTGTTAAAGCTATTTACTTGAAAGCTTGTACACATAATATGCGTAAATAAGGAAATGGCAATTTGTAATTTCATTATGAAGTTCAGTAATAATAATTTGCATCAGATATCCTGTTCACTCAGTTCAGTTGCTCATGTGGATTTACTTTCCCCCAAACGTTTCTTAATTTCATTACCAGCACAGTTGTAAGTTTAATCATTATTTTCGTAACTTTCCCGGTGAGGATAGGAAAGGATAGAATGCATTTTACCACAATTGGAACCTACTTTAATTATTTTATGGAGAAAATAAACATGGAATTTTATTCAGTAAGTTAAAGTACATTTTAAACAGCCTGTTACTTTTTAAACTATTAATGGCTAGTTTTCAAAATGAATAATAAATGTCTTTCAAGTAAATATAAAAGTACACTACTACTGGGAATCAACATCCTTGGATGTGCAGCCTAACAGCCAAGATTCAGGAGTAGTCCACAGAGTGTAAAACTCTTTCAATGTTAGTACTGTCAGTAACAGTCAGCTCCTTCAACCTACAGCAGACGCGTCGAGGTTAGTTACGTCAACGGGCGTGCGGAGCACTCAGTTTCGCCTAACTTTAAATACTGTCGCGGCGAAAAGCGCATAATTTCGGTGCCGAGAGGTAAGCGCGGATTGAGTACACAAAGAGCCTGCAGATAAAGATAACAGGCGGACAGTGCTTGCATAAGCAGATAAACATAACGCTTGAGATAAGTGACTGGCCGGTCCAGATAGGGTTTCACTTAAGGAAGGTTCTAGAGATATCTCGATTGACAGAAAACAGTTGTTTTTCTTATTTGCTCCAGAAGTCTCTCGAATTTATCAATGAGGTATTTAAGAGAGCGACGACTCGCCAAGAGTCAGTCGTGAGTAGTAAACAGTTGTAAAGACATGTAACAAGAGTAAGCTGTTTGTTATTGTCATCGACCTTGGTGTTGTAGATTGTGGTATGTGATGTAATTCTGCTGCTATGCAGTGTGTTTCTACGCAAATAAAGAACATTTAGAATTTCAGCAAATTGGACTTTTAATTGCACGAGCCCACAAAGTCACAATACCTTTTAACACGCAAATTTTATAGTTAAAATGGTAGAATTGAGGACCGGATAATAAACAATAAGTAAGATCACTGTTAAATGGAAGAAGGATTACTCTATGTTTGTAAATTACCCGTTACGGATAACAGCAATTTTCTCAATTGCAAGTCGTTATTTCTTCAACGAAGTATTGTCAAACGTCAGTGATTGGAGCCTCAGAGAACAGGAAGCGTATAGTAGCTAAATGAGCCATTCCTTCCGGATTTCATGACCATAACTCTAATATACTTGGGCGTCACACTTTTCGTACAGCAACGAGAAACACACATTGTTACTGAAGCAGAAGTATTTAAAAATATCTATCCCTTATGTAATTCACAGATGATCTGTTATTTATGCAGCTGTTCATGCTTACAAAAGCACAATAACACTGAACCACACACTTTTAAAATTTTTCATGCCATGAAATGAAAATATGTAACTTTTCCTAATTCGTGTCCGCGAAATTCAAATTTTAAGTCAGAATTAATAAGAGCTCTAGGCAATCTAGGTTCATACAATTGCACAAATTCAAACGGAGACAGGCCGTCTTGGAGCTACTCATAAAGTTCCTAAGATTCGTACCTAAACTTCAATTTATTGAAAATAACTTAAATTTTGTAGAGAGATAAGACTAATTATTACATTTCTTTAAAGGCTGAACAGTATTGTTAATGCTGTATTACGAATTAAAAATATTAACCATTAATTTAACCTCTACTCTTGCTGATACAGTTTTTGTAGCTTTCTCATTGATCTGTGTTTTGATTACGTAGCCTTTATATTCATTTCTTCTAGCATTTTCTGACCTCTGTTGATTCTAATCTAATTTGATCTACGTTTTTCATTGTAGAGAAAAGTAAAGCAGAGTTCCCTGCATCTTCTTCAGCATTTCCTCTGTTGAACGATGCCGCTGGCTCATAATAACTAAAATGTGTTGCGCTGATCCTAATAAATGGAGTCTTTGGAAGACGAGTCCAGATTACATTATAGAGTGATTCGTTGGGATTTTGTTCCATCGTGACGACACTTAGATGTTGTGGGTCAGCTAATCTCTGAATATGGGTTTCATCGCAACCATGCAGCAAGAAGGAAGATAAAAATATTGTTTATAACTTTATTATTTTTTGTTCCTTTGCTCTCAAATGTTTGTGTAGGTTGCATCACACAGACGATGTTCAGGCTGTTCCTTTGGTAAGAGAAGATAAAAATAAACATCCCAAGCAGCTTTTCGCATGCCTTGAGGGTTTGTAACATTTCTTGTAATTGCCATACCATAATGTGTTTGAATTTTCAGAATGTCAGTGTCAGGAATTCTCTTTATTCCATCAAATACTTTTCATCATTTGGAATACGTCCACGTAAATTTAATTTGGATTGCGTTAGTCTTGTGCCCGATCCCTTTTACACAAGTTTGAGGAAACTCTAACTCTCAGAATTTATTTTCAATAAGGCTATTCACTCTGAACAGCTTTGCAAGACTTTGTGTCACCGTATCCTAAATATCTGACATACCTCACATTGTGCTGTGCCACTGAATGCTTGAAAATATCCCTGTAACCCTCAGCAACTATCCCTCCACTTATCGCTTGGTAATTTATAATCATGTATTTGTTGTAGCCTTTTCTTACGTCAGCAGAACTTAACCTTCATAAAAAAATCTGCAATCTCACCTTTATCTACACAGGTCGTTGTCATTTCATTCTTTGGGTTTTGGGGGGGGGGGAACCCAGCTTTTGAAATTGATCACCTACAGCAATAGCCAATGTCTTTTCTGCTCAGTTGAAGCCCTCACCTTCCAAATAAGCCTCCCTCATCTGAGTTTCCTTACATACATGCTTGGGAACCTCTTTGAAGGTTCCTTTTTCCTCAGAAAAACTTTGAAGCCGTTTTTCCTATTTAATCAACTCTTAGGTCATGAACTATCAGGCAAGATCATATCATGCAATATTGCTTTTGCCTCTATTGTTTCTAAGTTCATGAAATCATAGTTGTCGTTCACATATATTAGGTTAATTATCATGTTACTGGATAAACCAACATTGTTAATACAATTATTGTATTAGGACCACGAAATGTTTTAAAACAAGAAAATTTATTTAGTTCAATTTGCAATAATGATACTATTTCATACCGAAAACCTGTCTATTCAACAGCTTTCATTATTTCATATTGCTGTAATAAGGGTTTAAGCTTTCTATGGAGTAAGCTATATCCAGAGTCATGAACTTTATTTGTGCTCAGGTTAGGTATAATAATATGAGGCCTGTTTTTTTTTAAGTCAGTACCGTTTTGCGATTCCACCTCCGCAGCGCTATGGTCGGCGTTCCGCGCATGCGCGCTGGTTACCTATATCTCTTGTCTATGCACTGACGCCATTACAGTCTGATTCTTCATTGTATGTTTGCTACTGAGTGTATAAGATGCCTCCGACAATCGTGAGTCCCGTCGATTGTGAAGTACGGGCTGTTATACGATTTCTTAGCGCTAAAGTCGTAAAACCGATCGATATTCATAGTGAGACCTGTGAAGTTTACAGAAAAAACATTATGAGTGATGGAATGCTAAGGAAATGGGTGAGAACATTTAAAGATGGCCACACAAATGTGCATGATGAAGAACGGAGTGTGCGTCCTTCGGTCGCTACTGAAGATTTGGTGCAGAAAGTGGACGAAAAGGTGAGAGAAAACAGACGCTTTTCAATTTCATCATTGTGCGACTATTTTCCTCAATATTCTCGTAATGTTTTGTATCGCATTGTGACCGAGAACTTGAAGTACCGGAAATTATGTTCACGTTGGGTTCCGAAAATATTGACGGATTTGCAAAAAACCCAACGTTTAGGCAGGGCATTGACTTTCCTTGAGCGGTACCACAATAAAGGTAACAACTTTGCAGAGCAAATTGTTACTGGTGAGGAAACTTGGGTGGCCTACGTCACACCAGAATCGCAACAACAATCCATGGAATGGCGACATTGATCATCAAACACAAAAGTGAAGTTTAAGCTAACAATTTCTGCCTGCAAAATCATGTGCACAGTTTTTGGGACAGAAAAGGAGTATTGCTAGTGGAGTTTCTGCCTCGTGATGAGACAATCAATGCAGCGTCTTATTGTGAGACATTGAAAAATCTGCGCCGTGCAATCCAGAACAAAAGACGTGACAAGTTGAGTAAGAGTATCGTTTTGCTGCATGACAATGCCCGTCCACATGAGGCTAATCGGACCAAAGATCTCATCAAATCTTTTCAATGGAAAACTCTAGATCATCCTCCATACAGCCCTGATCTGGAGCCCAGCGACTATCATTTGTTCCTGCACTTGAAGAAACATCTTGGCGGTCAGCGTCTGCAAGACGATTACGAAGTCAAAACAGTTGTGATACAGTGTTTAACACGTTAGGCGGCAGAATTTTATGAGGAGGGTATTCAAAAACTGGTGCCACGTCATGAAAAGTGCCTGAATATTCACGGAAACTATGTGGAAAAGTAGATTGAGGTACAGGCTTTCATGTAAAAATAAAATGATTGCGATATTTATGCACGTCTTCTTTTAATGCCGAAACGGTGCTGGCTTAAAAAACATGCCTCGTATAAAACTCTTGCATTCACATATTTTGGCTTAACATTCCTCCCTTCTTAAATAATTTCTTGTTTCTTAGCATATTGCTGGTTGTAAAATAACTAAAAAGCAACAGAAATAAGCAGTACCACACATAAACAACACAACTATTATAAATCTTTTAGCCGGTACTTGAATTACAAACAATGTAGGCAAACAGAATTCGTGATGAAAAAGGCTACCAAATACACTCTAAGTAAACAGAGGGAATAACTGTCCCTCTTCAGGAAACTTTAACTCCGATTTCGCTAATAGAGAAGATATTATAATATAAAGCTCATATTAGTCGTCAGATTTCAAAGAACCAGAATGAATAGAAAACGCAGCTACTAAAATGTTGATATTTTGTAGTGGTAAACTGCGTTACAGTTTTACTTTTGTAAAACACTATTTCGTTCTGGTTATTTGGATTGAGGTTGGTGTAGGACATTAAATCAATAGTCTCGTTACCTCCCAGTTCGTACTTGCTATTTTGTTATAATACGGGAGCCAGTTTGAGGCGGTCCTTGCCTCTTAGGAACCTAGTTGAGTCCTCCCAGCACTCAACACCTCATAATGTAGGGAAGGTGTCTGGTGAGGGTTACGGATGGAGGAAGTTTACTGGACAGGTCGGAGTTTTCCTCGGAGTTCGCTCTGCATGGACTCTCTTCTTTGTACCAGGGTCTGGGATACGTCCTGACTGGGTGTGGTGTGATTAGCGAAGAAAACGCCTCCACCGTTCCATGAGCGATTTATTCACAATTGTAATCAGATACCTCACTCGCCAGCTGGAAAGTCGCTGTCTGCAGACTCATATGATGTGATTGGCGGTAACGAAAGTGTTGTGTTTTTGGTGTATTCATACCGCAGTTGTTTATATAACGAGACTTCACCACGCCCCGACCGAGAGAGAGAGAGAGATAGAGAGAGTTTCTGTTATCAAACTCACGAATCCATGTATTGTGTATTCGAGATATTCTTACCGCACTGATATGTACGCCGTGACTTTACAACGCCCCGACCGAGAGACAGTGTCTCAGCTATCAAAATCAAGGATCCGCCATCACCTGGATTTCCCCCTCTATCTATACATTTGAATTTTGTGTGAATCACGTGTGTAAGTTCTAAACTGTAATTGGTTGGTTTAAATTTCGAGTTCGAACTATCGTACGCATTTTGTATGTGCGCAACGTCGAACGTAAGTATAAATTTTCCCACAGCGTCCACATACTTAATTTCGAAGCACGTAAGGTGCGAAAGTTTAGGACTGCAGTTAATCAGCAAAGCAATTGTATCAATCAGGCACGTATGGGCATGAAAGAGAGTGCAGGGCGACAGACCGACCTTCCACATGGTTCGCAGAGATTGTTCATAGAGGTGAGCTTTGTTATGAAGAAAGCCGACAGACCTGTGTTCTCAAACTTCTCTCTGCTGAGGGAGCTCATATTTCTGTTTCTCTGTTCATCTACATTTCTGGTCCGTCAAACACTTATATATATATATAAATCAATTCTTTTATATATATATATATATATATATATATATATATATATATATATATATGCAAATGCATTATCTACTGAAATGTAATTTTCCATAATAGTGGTGTATTTCCTTCCGATGCAAAATAATCAGTATAAAATATCTATGCTAAACTAATACTATTTTTATATAACACATATTAAGCGACTTTATGCTCATGACCAAGGGGAACAGTTACAAGTTCTCATACTGTCCTGCCTCCATCTATAGATGTTGCTATGTCCCCAGTCCCACTAGATCTGTAAACCGTTGTTAGAAAGATGATAAATTGTTTCTAAACCTTGTATTATAGAACTTAGTTTCCCTAAATCTAGGTATGAATTAAGTTACCGCAACAGATAACTATGAACTATTCCCTTTGAATAAACCACATAATTAGGAAAAAATTGCCTAAAATGGCTGATTACAGAACAAAATGCTATCATGCCATCTTTGAATATATTTATAAAAATTAAAATTTTATTTTTACAATGAAAATGTAATGTTTTATTTAATATCACCATGAAATAGATATTAGAAGGAATATAATAAATAGCCTTGCAGTGTATATATAGATATTTATATTTGGCATTCACTAGGTAGTTTAGGAGATATTCCTCCTTCATTTTTACAACAGTATTTTAAGTAGCTCATACAGTTTATGCACAAAAGTCATTGAAAACGAAGGGGATGTCATGGCTATTCGTCAAAAATTCAAGAAGTACTTTTTATTTTATGAAATGTCTTTGAAATGTGGAATTTTAATACAAATCGACATTTAGATTCTTAATAATATAATTATATAGATTTCGCAAACGTTCCATGTAAGCAATAGCTTTTGGATTTAAGACGACAGGCGTGTGCAAATTATTAGACTCATTCATTTTTTTTTTAAGTTGCTTCAGTTTAACATTCAAAATAATAGTTATTTACCACCGTAACCTATTTCAATTTGTCGTAATTCTTTTCCTTGCTATAATATGAAGCAAATTCAATGAAATTTCTCTCTTAATAATTGCTGGGGGATTGTTTTACTTATAGTAATATGGTGGTAGCTCTGAATTAAGAGCAGCCATTTTCTTCATGTTTGTTTATCCAACCGTTTGGTGGTATTGCTTCCATTTGGTGAATATAGTAACTGAAGATTGTTAATATTTGCCTTCATTGTGTTTCATGGCTAATATATCCTCAGTATTTATTATTAATTGATCTCTAGCCAGGTAATATCGTGTATCTTATACTTAGCATTCACATTGATTCAAAAGTGAGGTTATGAGTATAACTGCTGATTTATTCCCAAGGAAAGTAGCTGTAACTGAGAGTCTTTTGAAGAAAAATCTTTATTCACAACGTGAAATAGCTAAGAAATATTGTATTTCACAAAACTCTGTTAGTCGGATTAATCAAACCTTAACATTCGTTGAGACGTTGACCTCACAAAGAGATGGAAAATGCGAGAGGAAAACAAAGCTATCACCAAGGATGCAAAGAAAACCTGTGCAGGTGGCAAAACAAACAAGAAGAGCAACCAGCATTTACCTCAGGAATCAAGTAAGGCAGTACGGTACAGAAATATTAGCCTCAGTAGTTCGCAGAAGATTATGTGAAGCAGGTTTACCAGCACGCAGGCCTCGTAAAAAGGATAAACTGACACCTGCAATGGCAAAAAAACGTCTAGAATGGGCCAAAGAGATGCAGAAGCATCCAGTGGAATTTTGGATAGAGGTAAATAGTATGAAAATGGTATATAGCATAAACTAAAATATGTACATGTAAATGTTACGGAAATGAAATAAACAGCCTAAACTTTGTTTCTCTCATTGCTGGTTCTGCTATAATATTTTTGACCAATTTTGAAATTGCCTAATATTAATAGAGATTTTTATAGTTTCCGGTAATTTACTCAGATGAATCCATGTTTGAAGTATGTGAAGAGAGCAGCCAATATGTGAGAAGGACAGTTAAAGAAGCATTTTCCCCTCCGTGTGTCGATCAAAGAATAAAGCATCCAAAATCAAAAATGGTCTGGAGCTGTATTCCTGTCCATGGACCTGGAAGATTATACATAGATGTGGGATCTATGGAGCACAAACAGTATAAAAGTGTATTAGAAACAAGACTTTTTCCGCAAAGTAAAAAATGGTTTCCAAATGGTGATTTTGTGTTCATGCATGACAGTGCTCCTTGCCATAGAGCAAAATCTGTAACCCAGTTCCTCAAAGAAAACAATGTAAAAGTACTAACATGGCCGGGGAATAGCTCTGATTTATATCCAATAGAGAATCTGCGGGGTATTGTTAAACAGAGACTGAAAAATTGAAAGTAACTACAAAAGTTCAGCTTATTGAGGTCCTGATAAGCATTTGGCACAGAGATGAAGAAATAAAGGAAAAGTGCTCCACCCTTGTAGAGAGCATGCCTAAACGCATCAAAATGGTAATAAAGGCTAAAGGAATGCCTACAAAATACTAAGAGTTGAAAAAAATATTTTGTAATATTATTTCTGTTAAATAAATGGAAAATAAACGGTATATGTTGACAATTTTACCATTGAGTCTAATAATTTGCACACGTCTCTATTATTGGAAAGCTTCTTAGAGAATCCTTGAAAAGTATCAATGAACTAATCGGACTTTAATATCAGAAACTGCTTCTATTGGAAGAACAAACTGAAACTTAGCTTCAACTTAATAAGGCCAAGAAGATTAATACCAGTATTCGAATTACCTAATAGATAATCACTCATGTGTGGTGTTTATCGGAATTCTAGTTTGGATTTTACTGTTCATAGACACCCCCGTAGGGGAAGGGATCCGTCCCTTTTAGCTGCCAAAGTGCTGGCGCTACGGACCCCTAGCACTCGTGGTACCTCTGACGTTACTAGAGGAACCACGGGCCGAACATAACGAGCCCCTCCCGCAAGGGAGTTGTTCGGATTGGGTTGGTCTCGAGGGGGCAGATGGTTCCCGTCACCCACGGGCAATTGGGTACCTCCGGCCAGGCCGCCAAGGGCCGCCCGGAGGGGGCAGAGGGTTGTCTTATAAGTCCCGGGGACTAGCCTGCAGAGCTAGTAGCTGGTGAGCTAGACACTGGCGGCCCTACCAAGGTTATTTGGTAGCTGGTTCATTAAGGACTGGCGCGTATGTGGCGTATCCACGTCCGTCCTGTTTGCCGTGTGCAGACGGGGGGGCAGCTTATAAAATAGGTGCTGTCCTAATGGAAATAACAGACGAGGCCCGGGTTCCCGGTCCTACGGGGCTGGGGCTTATGGGAAGTAGACCTCGGCGAGTATGTTCATAGACACATATTCACATAGACTACTTCGTTCAGAAAGCACTTTCGGGTAGAGGGTTTTAACATATGTATGTTTTTGTACCGAATAACATATTTCCATACAAAGTATGGAAAAAGTAAAAAGGTAATTGGAACCATAAAGTAGCCTAAGCTGTCCACCAAACAAGTAAAGCTTAATTTAAATGCTAATTAATTGAACGAAACATACTAAACCTTAAAATAAGCCACATAGTATTAAGCTTAAATGTATTTTCTCTTTCAATATCCTATATTATCTGGCTTCCTTCTTCGTGTGTCAAACAGAAGTTGGTAAAGAAGCATGCAGTAATGTTTCTTTATGTGTGTTTCCGTGTCTCATACCCACATCGGCTTGTATCTTGAGCCTTTTGCTGCGGTCTTAATCATAGTCCCAGGGGTAGCAGGGATCAGATGGGATGAGGGACTAATGCAACATCAAGGTTCTATTCGTAATTGGATTTTTCCATCCCCCAATCGATATATAATCTATACACACACCACCACCCTCCCATGCCGAAAAGAAAAAAATGTTGTAACTGCACCTCTGAATTCTCCTCCCTTCCAATCGAACACCCTCTACTTTTCCGGGGTTGAAATTAATCACATGGCCGTAAGAATCCCAAGTGAAGGGGAGGTCACCCTGAAAATTTGAAGCTGATATTAGTTTCCAAGCTGGTGGCTCTTATATGACTCATCTAGATGTGATTACAACGTGATCATTACCCAAGGGAAATTGCCGATAGAAAAGAGAACGTTTTCCGTTGTTCTCGTGAGAGGTTGCTACTGTGATAACATGTGACAAATTACGAGATAACACGAGACTGTACTTAGCTTTGAAAAGTCGTTAATTCTTTGAGCTACGTAGAGTAGGTGCCATCTCTCGGTCTGTAATCCTTCAACAGCGAGAGAAAATTCGCTTTCAGCGAGTTAATTCCAAACTCTTAACTTTTTATCTCTTTAATGCTTGAAGTAAAAGTCGATCGCCACCCATCCATTCGTGTGCTACAATTTATTATGATGTAACCACTTTCAATGTAAGAATGATTCTGAAAGCCTTCAACTTAGAAAAAAAATCAGGTGGTCAATTATCGAAGAGAAACTGTTATTGGTATACGTAGAGAAAGCAAACGATATGACTCCCTGTCATGTGTCATTTTCAGGAACTTTTTATTTCGTTAGTGCTGCAGATACGTCACAAATGTATTTTTATTTGTCATATTGTGAATGAAATTTGTTACTGTAATATTTGAGTTGATTTAAAATGGTTCTTGATCTGACGGTGGAAGGCAACTTGGGATTTATAATCAACAGCTTTGCTAAATTTCCTCAAGAAGGCCACAGCGTTTACCACTTCACCAATACACTTCTCTTCACTTTAAATCATGTAACAATGACATGACATTACGTGAGAGATTCTGATAAAATACAATATTTGTTAAATAATAAGCAAAAGGTTGCAGAATATAGCTAATTGTCTTCTCTCGGATGAACAAAGTGGATTTAGAAGAGGTGGATCCTGTGTAGTTAACACTTTTATTGTTAAACAACTAATTGAAAAACATACGGCGTTTAATAAAGAAACGCAAATGGCGTTTATTGACTTTAAAAAAGCCTTTGATAGGGTTAACCAATGCAAAATGTGGCAAATATTGGAAGAACGAGAATACCCACAACAATTAGTTAAAATGACACAATGCTTCTACTTCCAAACAAAAATAAATGTGAGGAACAATGTTAAAATTTCTAAAAAAGTTCTTACTAATCAGGGTGTCAGACAAGGGTGTACTTTATCACCTACACTTTTTAGTATTTATATTGACGACCTAGTGTGCAAATGGAAGCAGCTAGTGAATTTAGGTTTTAAACTTTCAAATAAAAACTTTTTAAATACTTTATTGTTTGCTGACGACTTAGGTATTATACAAAATAGCGAGTCTGCCCTGCAAAAATCTATTTTTAAACTTAGTGAACTTTGTAAGCAATATAATATGAAAATGTCTTTTATAAAATCAAAGGTAATGGCATTCATTGGGAAAGAGCCAATTAGAACAAAAATAGTTATAAATAACCATTGCGTTGAACATGTAAGCCATATTAACTACTTGGGAACTGATGTTAGTTATGACAAGGAATAGGATGTTTACAATAGAATATGCAAATTTCAAAGAGTGTGTGGAACAATAAATACCACATTTAGAAACAAAATACGTAAAGAAACAAAATTAAAGTTCTACAAAGTTATGGCTGTACCTATACTGACATACGGAAGTGAGACTTGGACGTTATCTAAAAAGCAACAGAGTAAAATGTAGGCTTCATAAATGGAATTCTTGAGAAGTGTGAAAGGATGCACGAAGAGGGCCTTAATAAGAAATGAAAATATAAGAGAAGAGCTGGACATTTTTGGTATGAATGATAGGTTAAAAGATCTCAAACAAAAATGGAAGGAACATGTTGAAAGAATGCCAGATAATAGACTTACAACAGGCACTTGGTTGCCTATGCCATGAAGTGAAAAATAAAAATAAGAAGAACAAGCTTCTGATATCTTACACTCACAGTTATTTTCGAACCTTAACGTTTATCTTTATATTCCATTTAGAAGAATTCTTATAAGAGCATACTTCTCTATTAGGTGAGGAGGTAAACTTTTGCTGAAGTAATCCAGTTCATATTTCATTTTGAGTATATGGGATATACAGGATGTTACTGAACTACATCGAAATAGTTCCAAACATTGTAGACGTGACTAGTATAAGGAAGTTTAGACAGGTAATGGATTCTTTGTTGTAATTTTACGTCCTCCAACATTAAGCCCTATCGGACAGTGAATGAAATGAGTGAAATAATGCTCCAGGGTCCATGGAGCTTAGAGCTACCCGACATTCGTCTGTAAGGTTAAGGGAAAACCCGGAAAAAAACCTTATCCAGGTAACTCACCCTGACCGAGATTCGAACTTGGGACCTCTTGAACGTGAGGCAGACATGCTACCATCTACGCTACCGAGGCGGGCAGGCAATGCATGGTCTACGTCTAAAAATAACGCAGTTGCTTGTGGAAATAATCATTTCTTTCACACTAGCCTGAGTAGGCTAAGGTCTGTATGAGTAGAACCAGACCGAAAAATTCAACGCCAAAGTCGATATTTGAACCACGGATCTCCCGCTCCGTGAAACCGCATGGAGAGCGGGAGATCCTTGGTTAAAATCCCGACTTTGGCGTTGAATTTTGTGGTCTGGCTCTACATCTTTTAGCAGTTAATTGTGTAAAACCTAATTGGATTCAGATGTTGATACGTTGGTACCAAAACAAGATGGGCGAACTTATCGGATTAGAATGTCTTGGACACTGCTTCCCCCTGTACAGAAATGTCGACTTTTAGTCCTTCAGTGTTGGCGGTCTCAACATTTAATGCCTCAAAGACCAATCAATTCTGGAACTAATCATCTGCCAGGGTGACACTGAACGGCAATTAAATGTCTTATTGCATCATAGATCGTAGAGTCTTTGCAGTAAACGCGAGTGCAATAAGCCCCTCAAAGGAAACTACCCTCCCGCCCATTAATGGCCGTCATAAATCTATCTCCACACTTCAGAAATGGAACACTGTCGTTGAGGACCAATACCAACCCCGATTTTCTCGAAGTGACAGTCGCATGTTTACTCCACGTGGAGTCTCAGTTGCCAAAGTTCCAACTTCCAGTTGATGTTTCTTTACGTGCAGAAATTCGTTGTGTGTCACGATGTGGGGACCGTGTGACGGAAATGCAGTGCTAAATGCAAATGAAATAGTAGATGACTTTCAGTCAAATAAAAATAAGCAAATTGAAAACAATGGTGTGAATAAATGGGCCGAGTTTTATTACTGGAAAAGCCTCAAAAAACAAAGCTATAACGAGAACTGTTTCTAAGCAAATTCAAGCTCTTGTTTTGAACACCTATAAATATGTGCTGGCAAATAATCTTGGTAAGGAGACGTGCCATGAACCTGATGATAAATTCTGGGTATTCACAGAAATACAGTAAGAAATATTGTGACGAAAGGAATACCAATGACGCCGATCAAGTGTGAAAACAAGAGGAAACATTTCTCTAAAGTAGATAATTTCACATGCGATTTGTTCGTCGAGAAATTTATAGATCCCATGCAAAAGGGAGAGCGCCCACCTTAGACGAATTGGTTGCACATTTGCAAGAAATTTGTGATTTTCCTTATGGGCACTGCAGTTTGCGCGGTCTCCTAAAGGAGCTGGGTTTCAAATACCGCACTTTGAATAAGTTAAGTGCTATTATGGAATCCAGTAGACTTGTAGATTTGCGATATGTATATTCAAAACTAAGGAAGTTTTACAGTAATAACAACCAGATAAATTATTTAGAGGAAACCTCGTACGATACCCATGACGTATGGAGAAAGGTGGCAACCTCGCAGAAAGGCCTGGGAGAAGGAGGGTCTGTGTTGTAAAACGATTATAAGGGTTCGTCAATGGCAGCGGCCTACGTGCAAATTAGTTAACTAAACAGACGTCATTTATCAGCGTATTTCATTCAAATA